>CABFVX010001746.1:68871-104933 GCA_902151425.1 Timema shepardi
CTTCTTTTTTTTTTTTTTAGTACTACGTATTAGGGTCTACCAATGACGCGGAGCTAAGGGTTCAAATACCAGTCGGGTGTACCAAGGGGTGGTTTATCCCAAATTATTTATCAATTTCTCTCCACGTAAATGCGGGTATACCTCCTCTAAATTTGACCTTACCCAGCTCTAAAACATTACCGTAATTAGAAATTATGTGTATAACCCGAACGGGTAGTAAGAAGTGGTGCTAAAATATGTATTACATATATTAATAGATGTATTCGTTCGTGTTATTTGCATTCATTAATTACGGTGGAAATGTACCCACAGTTGCGTGAAAGGAGAGGGTGGGGGAATTTAGGAATAACCCTCCTCAGCACACCTAACCGGGATTTGATCCTCGATCTTCTCGTTACCAGCAATGTATTCCAAAACGAAAGTAACGCGTTAGACTATGTGACCACCGCTGTGGGTAAGTAGTGTTCTGGTTAGGAAGGAACCTTTTAGAAAATATCAACTTTTTTTTGGGGTGAGCCTGACGGGTTGTTACGTGGAGGAGCGTGACAATGAGGTCTTGGTTCGAATCTTGCTCAGGTGCCTGTGTTTACCCAAACCATTGGGCATACAAAAGCATTAAAATCCTAGATTATATATATTTTTTCCCAAATGGTTTTTAAGTTCTCTTCATGAAAACGTGGGTGCATTTCCTCTAAAATCTATCTTCCTCATCCCTAAGGCAGTAGTGTAAATATGCAGATATCCTAGACCATTGGTTCCCAAACTGTGGTTCGCGAACCCCCTGGGGTTCTTCTAAGGGGCCCGCCAAAATATTTCCGTAATGGTGGATTTTTAAGGAACAGTTTGTGAAATTTTGTGAGGCACATTTACAAGATTATATTACATAAACTTAATGAGGTTTCTGTCCATTATTTCTTCAGAAAACCACGCTTACTTTTTTCTGCAACCCCCACCAATAATTTGTTTCACTTTCCACAAGAGAAACAGGCTCAATGCTGAAAGTGACTTGAAACTTTATTTATCGTCTGTGGTTCCTGAATTTAAACCTTTGTGCCATCCATAACAAGCGCATTCTTCTCACTAAGTCCTGCGAAGATGTGAGTAGCTGTTAAAACTCGTGAACCGTTTTTTAAACTTAAATTGGCATGGAATTTTGTGATTACAGGAGGGTATTTCAGTTATGTCAAAGCAGCAACTTCCAGTACCACTTTTAAAAAAACATGTGAAATGTGATAGTATTGTGATAATAAAGATAAGAAAATTTTACTGCTTTGCTTATTTAATTTCAGTTTTAATTTTTTTTTTTAATAAATGTATAATTATTTGAATTTGTACTTGCGTTGTTTCAATATTCTTACATTATTTTTGGTGGTGTATCCCACAGTTTCATAGTAGGTTAATTTAATTGGTTAGTTTGATTGCAATTAATAAATACATTTTATAAAAAAATTAGGTATAAAGTTAAATTCTATGGATATTTATCAAGGGGGTTCGCGCAACTCGGATGTTTGCGAAAAGGGTTCGCGAGTCTAGAAAGTTTGGGAACCACTGTCCTAGGCCATAGTATTACAACGAGAAAGAAAATAATATTTTGTTAATTTTACATTCTGTACTATTATTAATCACTTTTTTTTAAAAAAAAAGCAGTGCAAGTTTTTGCGAAATTGCATTTAAAAAAAAGTTGATCATATTACTGATTTAATGTGTAATATATCAAAATAATTAATTAATTTACGTTTCATTTCCAAATCTTTACCATATTTATATTAATTAGTAACATTTTTAGTCATAATTTAAAAAATTCAAGCCCACGGAGAAGTATCACATTAATTTACTGTAAAAAACACTATACCAATATTAACTTTTCCCTGAGAATAAGTACCTAAAGAGGATTGACCACAAGTGTTAGGGACCGTGGTTTGATTCTAAGTAAGGCTGACGAAGATAGCTACCAATAATTTGTTAAAATAATATTATGATATTTAGCACCGCGTCTTACTACCCGTTCGGTTTATACGCTTTAAGTACTAATTACTCTAATGGATTAGGAATTGGGAAGGTTGAATTAGAGGAAGAGAACCCGCATTTGCGTGGAGGGAGAGTGGAAAACCATTTAGGAAAAACCACCCCAGTTCACCCGACCGAGATTCGAACCTCGATCTCCCCGTCCTCAGCAGTCGAGCTCAACACGACAAGCGCGTTAGCCAACACCGAGGCGGGTAGTTTGTTAAAAAGTCTGTTCAACTATCCGATTAGTGAATATTTATGCGCCAGGTGGGTGATATTAGACGTACCGATACTTTTCAATGTTGAGTTAGTTTGTAAGTCATGTCCTGATAAATAATATATTTAGTCATTGCATTTTGTATACTCTAGTTTAAAAAACTGTTATATTAATAAATATTCCATTATCTCTAATTTGTTGATAATGCATGCTGCTAGCAACACCTTTGATTTACATTTACGTGGGGCTGAATATGTACACGTGTATAAAATAATTACCCGCCTCGGTGGCGTAGTTGGCTAACGCGCTAGTCGTGTTGAGCTCGACTGCCGAGGACGGGGAGATCGAGGTTCGAATCTCGGTCGGATGAACTAGGGGTGGTTTTTCCTAAATGGTTTTCCACTATCCTGACACGCAAATGTGGGTTCACTTCCTCTAATTCAACCTCCATAATTCCTAATCCATTAGCGTAGTTAGTGCTTAAAGCGTATAGCCCGAACGGGTAGTAAGACGCGGTGCTATATAATAATAATAATAATAATAATAATAATAAAAAAATATAAAATAATTTCTAATAGTTGTTCAATACAGCATTACCTTAGCTTATTCTCATAATAAAATATTTAAATTTGACCTGATTCAGTGGCTAAATGGTATTAGGTGTCACTTTCGCAATATTCTAGAGAGCCGAAGACAGGGAGATCAGGGTTCAAATCTGGGGAGGTGGATCTACTGAGGGTGGTTTTTCCTTAATGGTTTTCCACTATAAACGCCATATAAATGAGGGTACATTTCCTCTAAATTCAACCTTCCTCATCTCTGACTCATTGGCGTAATTATTCCATATAGGTATAAACTGAACAGTAAGTAAGACGTGGTGCTAAGAATAATTAATTAAGGTTGACTAACATCATTAGAACCATTTTGTTGTGTTTTTTAGCTCATTTTTTTAAGAACGTTTGAAATTTTTTTCAAATGGTGATGTTAATCGCAGGTCACTCATCTGATGTATAAACATTTACAAACAACAAACTTTGAAAAGATACTCCTACAATGTTTAAGCGCTATAGTTAGGTTAAAAATAACTAGTTTCAGATAAAATGGCCACTACATAACCTTTAAAATCTACAATACTTTCTTTATACTATGAAAAATTAAAGGTTTATTTGATGTTTAATAAGTTATTTAGTGGCTCTCTACCAAGTGTGCATGATCGTCGTTTAATCCATGTGTAAGGTAAGTGGGATACTGAAGAAAAAAGTGCACCTAAATTAGTGGGAAGAGAGGGTGTAAAAACTAAATTTACAAATTAAATTTTGAGTAAATCATCAAATCGGTCTATTTCGAGTCTAACTAACGCCTCATACCTTGTGACCATTGGAGCCACTAACAGCTTAATCTATAGAAAGAGAAGGAAGAGGATATATTAGAGTAAATGTTCTCACACTAGCACGAGGAGAGGGTTGAAAAACCACTGGGAGAATTTTATGTGAACACGACCGGGTTTTGAGCTAAGACCTCCCCTTCAACAGCAGTACTAATGTATTAGTCCACAAGGCCACCGTGATGGGTTAGGTTACAGTCCGATTTAGGTAGGAAGGAACTTTTTTAAGAGTCATAAGTTACTAATTATCTTTATATATGTATATATATACGTTTGGTCAGTACCTGTAAAATAACACTAATAATGTACTATTTTATCATAGTTGATTCTTCTTAAGTCAACAATCCGAAGCTTAGTTTGGTTTTCCCCCATTCATCTTCGGTTGACTAGTGCCGCCCGCACCATCTGGTAGAAATCACATACATATATATTAGGAGAATTCGGGAAGTATGATGATTCCCCGTTGCCTTCAACATTGAATTTCTACTAACGAGAGCAAAAGCGTTTACCAATTTTACCGGGAAAGGTATTTTCACATACCTTCCACGGTTATTTTTATATCACAATCGACATGGAACCGACGGCTTTATTTCCCCTACATCACTCAAAAAAAAAAATCCTCCTCAACCTCGACTAGGTTTGAACCCACGAACATCGGGTCCTGAGACGAGCACTTTACATCAAGACCACAGAGGTCGCCCATAGTAGATTACAAAAAAATCTACAATTTCTTAACAAAATCTTAATATAGTTTTAAAGTCTTGCCACGTGATATATTTTTATTTAGGATAAAGTATACCGAGTTTTAGTCGCCTTAACAATTCAATTGAAAACAGATCCGTTTTGATGGTCGAATGGCCCAAGGCATCACTCCCGCAGTAGACTGGACTACCAATAACTGGGAGTTTAGATTTCGAATCCTGGTCGGATGTATTGAGGGTGTTATTTTCCCTAAATAATAATACTACTTAGCACCACGTCTTACTACCCACTCGGGTTATACGCTTAAGTACTAATTACTCTAATGGGCTAGGAACTAGGAAGGTTGAACATAGAGGAAGTGAACCTGCAAATGCGTGGAGGAAGAGTGGAAAACCATTTAGGGAAAACCACTCCCATTTCACCTGAGTGAGATTCGAACCTTAATCTCCCCGTCCTCGGCAGTCTAACTCAACATGAAACCAGCGCCTTAGCCAACTACGCCACCGAGGTGGGTTTTTCCCCCCTAATAGTTTTCCACTCTGGTTCGTTCTCTCTACAGTCTAATTTTTATGAAAAGGGTCTTTTAAAAAAATTCTGACTCTGCAAAAATGTTTATAACATCTAATTATTGAATAGGTATTGTTCATATCTATCAAAATTGACAGATGCAGATCACATGATGGGACGTAGTAACTGTTCTAGCTCTCAGTTAAAAGGCCCCACCTATAAAAACTGGACTGACGAAACTAAACATCGAGGCGCTAGAGCTGAACAAATGGTATTGGACACACAATCTTAGGTTAAGTAATTTTGTTAGTCAATTATTATTATTATTATTATTAGCACCGCGTCTTACTACCCGTTCGGGCTATACGCACTTACGCTAATGTCTAATGGTGGGGTGATTGTGAGATGAAATGGAGGACCTACAGTTTAACGTGGAATCCGAACCACGGTGGAGACCTGGCATTCCCCACATTCACAAGAGGTCTTGTCAGAGGTGAAGGAAGGGTTTGGTAATCAGATAAATCTTTGCCGGGACCGGGGATTGAACCCCGGCCGCCAGCATAGAAGTCTGACACCTTACCCCTAGACCACCAGGTAACCTTTTGTTTGTCAAGAATTGGGAACAGATTGCTCCGTTCCTAGTAAAGAGAATATTATTATTATTATTATTATTATTATTATTATTATTATTACTTAGCACCGCGTCTTACCACCCGTTCGGGTTATACGCTTTAAGTACTAATTACGCTAATGGATTAGGACTTGGGAAGGTTGAATTAGAGGAAGTGAACCCGCATTTGCGTGGAGGGAGAGTGGAAAACCATTTAGGAAAAACCACCCCCAGTTCACCCGACCGAGATTCGAACCTCNCATGGTCTAAGGTGACGGGAAGATCAGGATTCGATCCCGATCGGGTGTACTGAGGGTGTTTTTTCCTAAATGATATCCCATTCTCCACGCAATGCGGGTACACTTCCTCTAAATTCAACCTTCTTAATCCGTAGAGCATTAGCATAATTAGTACATAGTAGTATAAGAACGGGTAGTAAGACGTGGTGTTTTAAAAAAATAGTAATTTTATTTCTGACTTCATTCCCGGGATGTAGGTCAGAATACGGGAAAGAAGAAGAGACCATGCTAGTGAGGTGGCGTTGGGAGGGGGGGGGGGGTAAGAAAGCCTCGCGTAGTCCTCTCGGTTTGTTCCGGGCGGGTTTCCCCTCTCGCTTTTCAAAAGTCGATCAATCTTTATCAAAATTTTATGGCATCAATACACCAAAGTTGTTGGCGGAGCCCAAATCTCTGGAGGTATCTCCGAGCATCCTGCCGGAGCTATTCCGAGTTGGAGCTAGAAAGAGAGAGAGGGTGGGAGAAGAGAAAGATGGAGAGGAACTGGTATTACAGGCCAGTGAGAGGAGAAAAACATAGACGTATAGTTGAGTTATTGGCCGGGTTCGTCCATTAGGCGAACCTAGGCGGTCGCGGGTCCTAGGAAGAGCATTCCAACAAAATGTAGTTTTTACTTTCTTTCAACACCTCGGAGAGAAAGTATTGTGATCATAAAAAAATCAAGCTTGAGATTTTTATAAATGTTGACGTTTCATGACCCCCTGAAATCAAAAAAGTTGTTTTCACACTGCCGTCTATCTGTCCGTTTTATCTGTATCTCTGGCTAGAGTCGAAACTATTTTACCAATTGGGTTTAAACTTGGTATTAGGGGTTCATATAGAGTCCCTCCCTCCGAGGGTTTTTTGGAATTAGGTACCTATCCAACCCCTAAAATTAAGTGTAGTTTTTCTGAAGGGAAAAGGAGAAAAAAATCAATTTTCTCAACATTCTCTTTAACGATTTTGATTACATTTTATATCTGGACATTGTTTATTATTATAAATAAGATGGCAATTCTGATTTTATCATGAAAATTATTTAAAGGCTACTTCACATGGGAGAAATTTTCCAATTTTCATAATTTCTCCGCAACTATTTGAGATATTAAATAACGTATCGTTGTACAGTTGTAGTACCATTAAAGATAAAAAATCTTTTATTTGAAATATATTTTTATAGAACCAATAAGTTCTTAGCTATAAGAAAATATATATACTTTTTAATTCGGGTCTTTGAAAATGAGTTTGATTCTTATGCTCTTTCGGGAAAAAAAAAAGTGTTTTATCTTTTCTCCATTTTTCTGTAACAGTTTTCCTAGTCGCGAATGCTATAGAGTAAGTAATAGTGTAAATTATTTTATTTATTATATTTGGTGTAGTGTTTCTACAGCAATGTATAGACCTATTAGCCAATTTCATTTCACAAATCTTACGAGTTTTTAGTAAATGTCTATTTTAAGACAAAAGCGGGAGAAAGTATGTGTGGTGCATTTTTTTCTATTCTATTTTTTTAGTCTTTAAAAATATAATTATTTAAATTAAATAAACTAATAACTATTCCTAAATAACAAAATATCATCTGAATTTTCTTTTAATATTAGGGATACATATTTGTTCAAAGAGTGGTTAACAACATAATACCTTTTATGGTTTTATGAAATCCGTGATCACTTTATCAGCGAATCACTTTGATACTCGATTGATAGCTTATGCACGTCTGTGGCCGCATGGTCTAAGACGTCACTCTCGCAGTAGACTGAACTACTGATTGTACCACCGGAAGGAGGCGGTGGCCTCGCTCCTCTTCGGGTTGTCTCTCTTCCGCAGTTTGGGGTTCAAACTAGATGGCCCCTCCCTAATCGTTACCCATTTGACTCTGCCCCTTTTGCCGGGGTCATCAGTCTCTTGGAAGTAAACTTGTTAATCAGGTCCATGATACACGTATACCTACCCCTTGTCTCTAAAAATATTAAACAATAAAGAGCGAGTGGGTAATTCTATAATGTAAGTTTACTGTAGTAAATTTCACAATGGCTTCGAATCCACAAAACATAATGATATATATATATACTCATTACTGGCGGATAAATTATCTGTCTGGAGGTAAAATAGGGTCTGTCCCAGACCCATCTAAATCCTATCACGCCACTTACAACCATTGGTCCGACACACACGGTGTCATAGGATCAACAGTGCATTCCCTGGTTATTGGCCTAAGCCTATCGTCCTATAAGCAAAGCGATATAAACAGAACACGACTCCCTTCAATTACGTCGAACCACTAAACTCTCCATCTTAGTATGACCCGGTTAACCGATCGGTTAAACCTTTGGGCCAGTTTTATAGTCAGATTGAGTACGCATCAGATGTGGCACTACAGTGAATACAAGACGACACCTACCTTAACCCGAATGTAATGGCCCAGTTTCGCAAGTAAAACTTGCCCATTCCCATTCTGGTCTAAGTAGGTGTCGTTCTGTATTTAGTGTACAGCCACACTTGAGGCGAACTAAGTCTGACTATAAAACCTGACCATTCTATTCCGGTCTAGGTAGATGTCATCTTGTATTTAGTGTAGCGCCACACTTGAGGCGAACTAAGTCTTACTATGAAACCTGACCATTCTATTCCGGTCTAGGTATATGACATCTTGTATTTAGTGTAGTGCCACACTTGAGGCGAACTAAGTCTTACTATGAAACCTGAACATTCTATTCCGGTCTAGGTATATGACATCTTGTATTTAGTGTAGTGCCACACCTGAGGCGAACTAAGTCTTACTATGAAACCTGAACATTCTATTCCGGTCTAGGTATATGACATCTTGTATTTAGCATAGCACCACACTTGAGGCGAACTAAGTCTTACTATGAAACCTGAACATTCTATTCCGGTCTAGGTAGATGTCATCTTGTATTTAGTATAGCACCACACTTGAGGTGAACTAAGTCTGACTATGAAACCTGACCATTCTATTCCGGTCTAGGTAGATGTCATCTTGTATTTAGTATAGCACCACACTTGAGGTGAACTAAGTCTGACTATGAAACCTGACCATTCTATTCCGGTCTAGGTAGATGTCATCTTGTATTTAGTATAGCACCACACTTGAGGTGAACTAAGTCTGACTATGAAACCTGACCATTCTATTCCGGTCTAGGTAGATGTCATCTTGTATTTAGTATAGCACCACACTTGAGGTGAACTAAGTCTGACTATGAAACCTGACCATTCTATTCCGGTCTAGGTAGATGTCATCTTGTATTTAGTATAGCACCACACTTGAGGTGAACTAAGTCTGACTATGAAACCTGACCATTCTATTCCGGTCTAGGTAGATGTCATCTTGTATTTAGTATAGCACCACACTTGAGGTGAACTAAGTCTGACTATGAAACCTGACCATTCTATTCCGGTCTAGGTAGATGTCATCTTGTATTTAGTATAGCACCACACTTGAGGTGAACTAAGTCTGACTATGAAACCTGACCATTCTATTCCGGTCTAGGTAGATGTCATCTTGTATTTAGTATAGCACCACACTTGAGGTGAACTAAGTCTGACTATGAAACCTGACCATTCTATTCCGGTCTAGGTAGATGTCATCTTGTATTTAGTATAGCACCACACTTGAGGTGAACTAAGTCTGACTATGAAACCTGACCATTCTATTCCGGTCTAGGTAGATGTCATCTTGTATTTAGTATAGCACCACACTTGAGGTGAACTAAGTCTGACTATGAAACCTGACCATTCTATTCCGGTCTAGGTAGATGTCATCTTGTATTTAGTATAGCACCACACTTGAGGTGAACTAAGTCTGACTATGAAACCTGACCATTCTATTCCGGTCTAGGTAGATGTCATCTTGTATTTAGTATAGCACCACACTTGAGGTGAACTAAGTCTGACTATGAAACCTGACCATTCTATTCCGGTCTAGGTAGATGTCATCTTGTATTTAGTATAGCACCACACTTGAGGTGAACTAAGTCTGACTATGAAACCTGACCATTCTATTCCGGTCTAGGTAGATGTCATCTTGTATTTAGTATAGCACCACACTTGAGGTGAACTAAGTCTGACTATGAAACCTGACCATTATATTCCGGTCTAGGTAGATGTCATCTTGTATTTAGTATAGCACCACACTTGAGGCGAACTAAGTCCGACTATGAAACCTGACCATTATATTCCGGTCTAGGTAGATGTCATCTTGTATTTAGTATAGCACCACACTTGAGGCGAACTAAATCCGACTATGAAACCTGACCATTATATTCCGGTCTAGGTAGATGTCATCTTGTATTTAGTATAGCACCACACTTGAGGCGAACTAAATCCGACTATGAAACCTGACCATTATATTCCGGTCTAGGTAGATGTCATCTTGTATTTAGTATAGCACCACACTTGAGGCGAACTAAATCCGACTATGAAACCTGACCATTATATTCCGGTCTAGGTAGATGTCATCTTGTATTTAGTATAGCACCACACTTGAGGCGAACTAAATCCGACTATGAAACCTGACCATTATATTCCGGTCTAGGTAGATGTCATCTTGTATTTAGTATAGCACCACACTTGAGGCGAACTAAATCCGACTATGAAACCTGACCATTATATTCCGGTCTAGGTAGATGTCATCTTGTATTTAGTATAGCACCACACTTGAGGCGAACTAAATCCGACTATGAAACCTGACCATTATATTCCGGTCTAGGTAGATGTCATCTTGTATTTAGTATAGCACCACACTTGAGGCGAACTAAATCCGACTATGAAACCTGACCATTATATTCCGGTCTAGGTAGATGTCATCTTGTATTTAGTATAGCACCACACTTGAGGCGAACTAAATCTGACTATGAAACCTGACCATTCTATTCCGGTCTAGGTAGATGTCATCTTGTATTTAGTGTAGCGCCGCACTTTAGGCGTACTAAATTTGACTATGAAACTGGCCCTTACTATGAAACCTGACCATTCTATTCCGGTCTAGGTAGATGTCATCTTGTATTTAGTATAGCACCACACTTGAGGTGAACTAAGTCTGACTATAAAACTGACCTTTTCTCTCAGAGAACCGACTGTCCCTGCTAGCACTAGCGAACCGAAAGACTGCCCTCTTCCTAGCCGGTCGCGTGTTCTAGTAACTCAAGTAACTCCTCCACCTTTTCTAATCAATTCTCCTAAACAGAGCCGTAACAGAGCCTCCCAATCGTCGTGACATGTGGAACCGTTACACGATGATGGAAAGGTCGGGGGGTTCGAATTTATGTCGGGTATTTAAAGGTGTTAGTTTTTCCTAAATGGTTTTCCACTCTCCCTCCACGAAAATGAGGGTAAACTTCCTCTAAATTCAACGTTCCTATTCTCTAATACGTGAATAATTAGTTGTCCACGTGGGCATATAACCCGAACGGGTAGCAAGACGTGGTTCTAATAAAATTAAAATAATAAATTCCAAAAATATTAATAGAAAATGAAGTGAAGTCGGAGTAATATTTTTACACCTATTTATTAAAGGGGTTTAGGGAGGAGGTGGTCACTTGGTTTTTATTTTTGTCTCTTTTTTTTATTATTTCCTTTTATTCTCCGTTATTTTGGCACCCTATTATTATCATTTTGCTACACGTAGTGGGTGCGGTTTATTTGTATGATACAGAATACAGCTGGAGCTCATGAAACCCTTGCACCATAATTTGGATTTCACGCATATATTACATTAACTGCTCTGATTAAATAAGGATGGGAAAGAGAATTTTAGAATAAATTACTCAAATGAACAATCTAACTCTTTAAATTAATTGTTATTTGTCCAATATCAGTCTGTAGCGTGTCTGTCTACTGAATTAAAGGTCCCAGGTTCGATTCCTGGCATGGACGAAAAATGTATCAGTGTTAAAATTTGAGTTCCCCATTTCATACTTTTTAACATCCAGGGGATTGATTTTGTGTCTGGTTTATATTTAAATTAATTCATAAGTCTCGTGATAGCTGATGTATTCAGTCGATTCAGAAAGAACACGTTAAATAAAAATTTTTTAAATAAGTTTTTGGGAAAGATGTCAGACCGTTTAATTCAATAAATAATTATATATTATGTATATTTAATTTTCTCCCAGGATGATGTAATTTGGAACGTTGAACAACCTTCCAGTAATGTTAGAAGCATCAAGCATCAGACGCCAATAAGGGCCGTATTTATAATCTAGTCTCGGGTGTCGACCAATCTTCTAGTATTATTATTATTATTATTATGTGTTCTGTCTCCCGACAGGCCCATTCCTTTTGTCAGTGAACTTATACCGACAATACACCCTGTCCTTTGCCGCCTCCTTTAGCTCTAAGAATTTTCTTCTTTCCTTTTAAGTGATCCAATATTTGAATCCTCCTCCTTCCTGAACTCCTCTTTCCCTCAATCTTGCCTTCTATGACGTCATGTAGGAGACAGTTCCTCCTGGTGGTTTACTTTGTACCGAAGAATCACATACAAAATGGTTCTCTTCTCAGGCCTTCTTCCTTTGTCATCTTGGGTGTCCTCCTGATATTCTCAAGTCTACAAAATAACAAGTTGTTCTGGTTGAACTGACTGATAGGCTTATCTCCAGATATTGATTATATATATATACGGCCTTTCACTGTAGTCGGATCCTTATTGTGTAGGAGGGGGCAATTATTATAATTAAAGGATTTTTAAGGAGCCAACCTCCTCCCCTTATACCCTCTTCCTTCTTCCTTCCCAGGAAATGTTTGAAAATTGGATTTTCCTATGACAGTGTTCCTCAAAGTGTGGTCCGCAGGATCCCCGGAAGTTTAGTAATAATAATAATAATAATAATAATAATAAATTAAATAATGTTAATAACTTACAATACACACATTTTAAATGTTAAAGGTTGAATCTAAAATATCCAAACTATGCTCTATTTTTTTCCTTGGTAGACACAAGTCAAGTAGAAAAGGAAGTCTTTACCAACATTAAGTCGACAAATCCGAAAAAATATTTATCAAAACTTATTAGGTTTAGAATGTTAAAAATAATCATAATACTATTACTTTATTAATTCAATATAGTTAGATGATATCTTGGTTTCAACATTTAATTAAATTAATTTTAATATTTTATGTCTAGGACTAAAAATGGAATTTCTTTGAAATTATGTTATTTCTGCTTAATTTCCAAACACACACACTCCCCATCCTCTACTACCGGAGGCCCGGTGGTCTCCGAGTGCGCTTAACCTCTATTTGGGGGTCCTTCATTCAAGCCCATATAACTGGGCAGACTGGGCGCCAGACTTTAAGGGGGTGCACGAGAGGACCATATTTTTAAAAGGGGAAAATATTTATTTTATTTACACAAAAATTAAAAATGACAAAATGACACTATTGTTTTTGTTGCGTTTATTCTGCTTGTAAAAAAAATGCGAAATGCCTAAATCAAAGTCGATTTCCTGTTATCCACGCATTCTAGTGTCCTCCCTTAATTTCCCATAAAACCCTCCTTCCACATGTCTAACACTGTTTATCGAATAAACGCACCATCTTCTTTTCTTCTTTTTTTGAAAGAATGATAAACATAGTAGATGATACATGGATCCATCATGAGTGTTTTTTTTTGTGACTGGCACCAATAGGCCTCTCTGCCAAACAAGAAAGTTTTAAATTAGAACGTGGCGACAACTTTCAGAACGCCACGACATTTATTTTTTAACATCGCGTCTTACTACCCTTTCGGGTTATACGCTTAAGTACTAATTACGATAACGGATTAGGAATTGGGAAGGTCGAATTTAGAGGAAGGAAATCCGCATTTGCGTGGAGGGAGAGTGGAAAACCATTTAGGAACCCCCTACACCCCGAGTTCACCCAAGATTCGAACCTCGATCTCCCCATCCTCAGCGGTCGAGCTCAACACGACTAGCGCGTTAGCTAACTACGCCACCGAAACGGGTCACATATTTTAGAAAGCGGCGTTTTCATGCCGTCGGACGTACGGCGACACAAACGCCGTGCATAAAAGGACTATAAGTGTTTCATAGATATCTCCTTTCAGTGATTCTATGTGTGTTTAAAGTGACTCGTTTCCAAGTTTTAGTTTTTAAATATGAGTAGGAAATTAAGTGGTACCAAGTTCAAAAAGCGTGCTGCTTAAAACACAAAGGTGAAGTTGAAATATTAATGAAAGTGACAAAAATAGAGTATTTATTACATCAATTCCAACCTCATATACTGCTTCCCGAGAGCCCTGCGGGGTTGATATTTGCAGTTTTTTCTATTGTGTGTATAAGTTTATGTTAATGTGTATAGTGCTAGTAAAAAATAAATAAGACTTACAAAACAAACAAAATATGTTGTTTTTATTTACTATGGCCCTAAATATATCATCTAGTAATAAATAATCAAAATCACCTAAAGGTTAGCTAATCAGTGTACATTTTTCAATTATTAAACGTAGCTACTAATAGTTTGACCAGCTTATAAAAATTATGAGGGGGGAGGGGTGGAGGCGTCTGAGTTATCTATGCCCAGGGCGCCAACCACCTAAGCCCGGGGCCTGCCTCCATCCCTAAAATGTCTAGAAACATTGCTCTACAAGCTATTTGGAGTGATCCCACACCAAAAAATTCGGAAATTTGAATTCTACTAGAAGTTATTTGTAGTGATCCTCTTTTGGCCAACTTTCAAAAATAATATGCTTCTATAAACTATTTTAAGTGCTACTCATTTAGAACATTTTGAAAATTATATTCTTTAAACTATTTAGAGAGATTCTTCCCTTGAATTTTGTTTGTTTGAAATATTGTTATTTAAATTTTAGAGGGACCCTAAACCTAGATTTTTTTTTAAAATTTTATTCTTCTAGTGTACCCATGAGGGGTCTCGAACCCCCCACCCCTACCATAGTTTGGGGATGCCCCGAGATACAAACAGATTCGAAGAGAAAATAAAAATGGGAAGGAGGAGGGGGGTATGACTAGTAAAACATTGTGAGCAAAGAAAATATCAGGTGTTCAGAAATAGTTTCTAAGACTATATCATTCACCGAATGGAAATTTATTTCATAGGAGTGGACTCTCTTTCATGCAATGGAAGTGGGATATCTTCACGCTCTGAAAATATTATTCTTTGGTCAGTGGGATTAACCCCTTACCTCTCTTTTGAGTGCCAATATTTCTCCTTAAGATTATTTACAACACTTAACAGTTTTTCTCTTTTCTATGCACATTTACCTATTGTAGAAAATCGTTGATTTTGATGACAGGCCCATGTGACGGCTAAGCCAACTTTAATTAAAGCCTATTTATTTAATATTTCGTTAGATTATCACATTTATAATAATAAAAACTAAAAATATAAATTATCGAGTTAACCAATACCAACAAAAACCTTTCCAAAAAAATTTATAGGTGTATAATGTATATAGGCCTATTGGTAACATAAATCTGCCTCCGGTGGTTGGGAGGACCTCCCCTTAAGTCACCCCTACTTCACAATCCTGTGTACGCTACTGTGCTTCTAATAGCTATTTGAAGTGGTCTTCCTCTGTAAATTTTTTGAAAATTATATGCCGTTCGAAATTATTTGGAATAGTTCTTATTTAGAAAATTTTGAAGATCAGAAGGCTATGCAAGCTATTAAGGAGTTTGACTCAAAGCCCTTAAATTAACTCTGAGAAAAACTGGTTCAGATATTTTGGTACCATCTCTAGCTTCACAATCTTTGCTGATGAATTTTCTTAAAATATACCCCTTCTTATTCAATGAGCATAGCTTATTTGGTGTAAATTGTTAATATCCAGATACAGGGTACCAAACAAAGATCTCATTTTGTTAGTATGGTTTTGAATTGTAATAGAAATAGAGATTATCATAAATGTGTACAGTTATGAATAGTAGAATGGATAGTCTTTGCCCCACACTCGCTTAAATTATTTATCTGCCCTTTGATAATATCTATTGTGAAGCATAAAGATGACCTTTCATTTCATCAAACTCCAACTACCTTGCTTGTATGGGTTTCCAAAAATAAAAGTCTGGAGAAAAACTATTCGAGTGTGCTAAAGGCGATTTTTGTCCTAAATGGTTTCCCACTCAACCTCTGTGCAAATATGGGTACATTTGCAAAACAGTCTAGCTTCCTCATCCTTAGCCCACTAGTATAAATGTGCGGATAGCCTGAACGGATAGTAAGATGTGGTGCTTAAATAAAAGAAAAGGCACATTATGTGTGGGAGGGGGACGATATAGGGTTCCCATGTGGGATTTTTCCCACCCCTTCTCCAAGCTGATGTGGGTGCACTTCCTTGAATACAAACCTCCCCATCCAATCTACTTATATTATTGCCTTATTATAGCTTTGTGTAAAAACTAATGAACTGAAACAAAATTAAGACTGCACCTGGCCATGATTCCAACCTCAATATCACCACAATTCAACATATTGCAAGTTTGTCACCTTAGACTGCATGACCCTTGTTATGGATATGAGAGTATTCGTTTTTATAACTTGATCATATATCCATATAAGAATATAGTGTTTGTTTGATATGACTATTTTGCTTCAGTTTGTTGCATTGCAGTGAACACACTATTATCCATCTATGTATATAAACAAAGTAGCACAAAGTAGGGGTGTGAATGTTTTGTTGTGTTTGTTCACATTGCGGCTGATACTCTATTCTACATCTATGGATGTAAACAAAGCCACGCAAAGTAGAGATGTATATCCGCAAAGGTGATGAACTGAAGTTTGACTTAAGAAGGGGTAAGGGAATAGCTAGCAAGTTTGTTTGGGGGTGTAAGAAAGGGGGGGTTAAGGTGGGCGGGCAGGGGTGGGAAGAGAGATGTACTGTTTTCAAAATTAGAAATCATAGTTGGCGAAAACTTTCGGACAAAGATGAGATCATGTCTTGCATCAGATGTCTGAGAGGACAGGACCAAAAGTTTTGTCTTCTGTCATCGAAAATAATATGTTGTGTCACAATCCATTTCTTCGAGTTTCCCGCAAGTTACTTCGGAAGGCTAATTTTCAAGGAGAATCTACTGATGTAATGGTTATGTACGTCTATTCTATTTTATTTTTACATTTAAAATGCACTCTATAAACAAATTACTATGTTAAGCTTGGTGGGCACATTTACCAAACGTGCCTGTGTGGAACATAAATGTAAATGGTAAAACTGTCGGCATAAATGACGATCATAAGCCACTGTGGTTTTTACTAATGGTTACAAGTAGCCAATAATATATCTCCCCATCCTTTCTCTCTGCTTCTTGGTCTCCTCTCCCTCTTCATCTCCCACCTCTTTCCCTCCCTCATTTCTCATCCACTTTAATGTCTCTCTTCTCCATTTTTACACCTCATAATCCCTCTTTTTCATATAATACATATATACATTCAAATTTTCATAAGAAGGGTTTTTTAGAAAATACAAAAACGTTTGCAGTCAAGAAATAAAGTATTTTACTTTATTATCGGTGCTATTTTATAGGTTTGTTAATATCTATCAAAAGTGACAGATGGAGATCACATGACTTGTTTATAATTCTTTTTAGCTCTTGTATATTATGAAAATTGGATCATACACATATACATTATGCATATATCCTGCCCTTAAAGTGGGATGTAAGGGGGCGCGAGAAAATGTTGATGTTTGTACAATTTTTATATCAAAACTTTTTTTTAGCCAAAATAAATAAAATATTGTATCAATACAAACAGAGAGTTTAATTTTCTTTACACGGTGATATCAACAGTTTGTCATCTACTGCTGCTATGATCATGACAGATATTCAACAAATGTTGAGATCACCGTATGAAGAAAACTAAACTTTATGTTTATACTCAAGCAATTTTTAATTTATTTTGACCTTAATGAATGATATATGACCTTGAGAAAAGGATTATTTTAAATAGCTATTGGTTCAATCACTCAGCCCATGCATAATGTTTCAACATGTATTTAAATAATATAGTTAAACCTTAGTGATAACCCTTAAAAAATGTATTTGATTTGCTCAGAAATATATAAAATAAAATAAAATAAAATATAAACATAAGATGTTCACATTGCAAAGAAAAATTAAGATTTAATCGTGCTTTCATTTAAAAATAAAAACATGAAAACAATACAATATTTAAACAGCTAAACACTAAAAATTACAAATAAAACCAAGCAAAATAAATATTACAAGTCAATATTTCATGATTGGAAAACATCATTTAATCAAAAATGAATGCCAACTTTACTAAAACAAAAGTAAGTGTGATGACTCCTTTGAGTTATTCAAATAAGAATCCAACTACTTGTTCAAGTTGGCAACCTGTGTTTTAAAGCGCTGGAACTCCCTCAGGCGGATGGCATGAGTTTTAATGAACCCTGTCGCATCCTCGGGTTCAAAGTCTCCGTGTTCGTCCATTGACACTAAGCTCTGATTGTACAGAGCTACTAAGGAGTTCCGAGAGACTGCAAGTGCTGAAAGTGATAACAAGTGTGTTTATTCACAAAAGGACAGAGTTTGTAGACATCTTACCAAAATGGTTTATGAGATAAGACAAGACTTTAAAAGAAAATTAGTATTTGATTGAGTTCCAAAAGTATGAGAAAGGTAAAGAACACGAGTCAAACTGAAATACTTATCAATTCTGTTTCTTGCTCCAGTTTTCCAAACAAATTTTTAAAGATTTCGTTTCTAGAATATAAGTTACTCTTCTTTTTTGGTTTTTAATTAAGTCCCGGTTCTGGTCCCAGTTCTTTAAAATTTACATTTAGTTTTTTTTTAACGCCGTGTATTACTGCCCGTCCGATTTAAACGTTTATATACTAATTATGCTAATGGTTTTAAGGATAAGGAAGGTTATATTGGGAGGAAGTGTATCCAAAATTGCGTGGAAGGAGAGTGGAAACCTATTTTAGAAAAAAAAACCTCAGTACACCCCACCGAGATTACAACCTCGATCTCCCCATCATTGGAAGTCTCGTCCACTGTGAGAATAGCACCTTATACCATGCGGCCACTGAAGCAAGTATTTACTAGTTTTAGTACTGATACCATTATAATCGTTGGGAAGAGAACATAGTATTAAAACATAATTTACTACACAATACAAGTTATATTTATAAAAAATACAAATAATTCAGGAGATTGTTAATGGCATAATTTATTTATAATTCAGCATTCCATTTTAACAGAACATTATATTTTATTTTTGCTTGCCAGAACTTCAAAGAATAATAAAAATAGTTCTAATTTAGGAAAATAATTTCATTTTAATTTCAAATAAATATATTTTTTTTAAAACTTTAATTCATGTGTATTTTCAAATGAAAATATCAAATTATCAAATTACGGTTTGATGCAGCAATACCACATTTAATTTTAAAATGAAGATTTATGCTTGTTAGATATTAATTTTATAAATTATTTAGTCATATAACAGTCACTTTAGCTCAGTCGATAGTGTTGTCTGCCTACTGAGCTAAGAGTCCTGGATTCGATTCCTGGCATGGCCGAAAATTTATCATTGATGAAAATATGCATTTACCCTTTTACATTGATAAATTAATTGTCTGCCTTAGTCTTAAGTTATATTATAAGGCATATGAAGCTACAACAGGCCTAGCAAGCTGGTGGTGGAAAATATATGGCTTGAATAAAAAACTGACCCAGGCCACCGGCTGGAAACAGTAATGGATGTAAAAAAAAAGTAATATATCAGTCATTATATAAAAAGAATTAAGACTGTGATCATTTTTGAAAAAAAAAAAATGAGTCATATGAAATAATAAAAAATAATCAAAGAAAAAAGTTTATGTTGAAAACCATGAAAAATAAATAACGAAACAAGTAAAAGACAAAATACAATTGAGAGTAATTTGCAGATCACACTTAGAATAAGTTTCACTTGAAATAAAATAAGTCAAAACTTTATTCAGAATTTTAAATACCTTTTTTTTGTTTAATGTTAGCTATTAAAGAAAATTTCAATACACTGCATGTTACTTGACCAAAATTTTGACTTATTTTATATTGCAAGTCATTATTCTGATTGATTGTGTTTTGGTGAATTAGTGTGATATTAACTCACCTGTCCCTTTGTAGAGCTGGATTCGCACCCAGCCTGTCACGTGCTCTTGGGAGAGTTGGATACTCCCACGTACAAATTCACATTCAGGACTGAACCAAAAACCTGAGAGCAAGTGTTTACCTTTGATTCAATAATCAGACAAAATGGTGTTACCAAACTTTCGAAAGTCAAACTCACCTTTATGGGTCATGGTCTAACCAACATAGCCCTTCCAGGTATTCATAAAGAAGTAAACAAAACAAATACTTCCTATCAATGCTCGCTATAAATTATGATAAAGCGTTAGTGCTTATCTATCCAAAGCTCTGATAGAGGGCTTCCCTTGATATAACGTCAAAAACTGAGTTAATTTGTTTATCAAACTTACTGCTAAAATAAATATGATTAATAAAACTTGGTGGTAAGTCGAGCATCCCCTGAACACCTTTGTGTATCCCTTGGCATACGCGTGCCACAGTTTGAGAAACACTAATCTATGGGCCGAGACTATAAAGCTGATTCGGACTACAACAGTCCTTCCCCTGCTTTAAATCACTATGCTAAATCACTATGCAAGGGAGAACTGTTCTAATTCAAATGAGTTTCATAATCTCGGTCTTTAAACTAACAATTACAAAGTGAGCTATTTTTCAAACACAAAATAATTGTTTTGTACCTATATCTAAAAAAAAATACAGCAGCATCTTCTAACAGCTACTTGTGAATATTAATGTAGCTAATCAATTACACACCATTGTAAACGTAGTCTGCCATTTTATCTCTAAGATAGCTCTTCAAGCGTAATACTTCTCTGTCCAAGCAAAACGCTTCAAGATCGACATGAGCTTGATGTAAGATTGTACCACCAGGAGTTTCGTACACACCACGAGACTGAAAGGTAAAGAAACAATATTTAAGAAATGATATGTTTAAGTGAATATTGATATATATATATAACCCGCTTCGGTGGCGTAGTTGGCTAACGCGCTAGTCGTGTTGAGCTCGACTGCTGAGGACGGGGAGATCGAGGTTCGAATCTCGGATCGGGTGAACTGGGGGTGGTTTTTCCTAAATGTTTTTCCACTCTCCCACCACGCAAATGCGGGTTTACTACCTCTAATTCAACATTCCCAATTCCTAATCCATTAACGTAATTAGTACTTAAAGCGTATAACCCGAACGGGTAGTAATACATGATGCTAATATTATTATATTATTGATACATATTTATTTATATATATATTTATTTATATATTTCAATAATATATATTTATATATATTTATAAATCATGCTTTATGTTCCCATCGGACTATCAACATATTTACACTAATGGGGTAGTGATGAGTGAGCGAGGTTTAAAGAAAGTGTACCCACTTTTATGTTGGGGAGATTAGAAAATCATTTAGAGAAAACAACCTCAGTGCACCTGGCTCAAGTTTGAAGTCCATCCTCCCGTCACACTTGCAAACCAAATTATACAAGACCAGCGCCTTAGGACGTGTGTCCACCAGTGCGGGTATCTATTTCAAATAGTTTTTGAGTTTTCTCATTTTATTACGTTTTTTTTTTTTTTTTCCAAACTCTCAGCAGATCGTTGTGCCTAAGACGCGGACATTAAAATTACTTGATAAATGTCTTCTTAAACTCCTCAACCAGAGCTATAATGTGAACTCATGTGGTCTAATGGTCTAAGTGGGGTCCCCGAGGCTTGTACAGGGGGTCCACGAGATCTTCCAGGTAATCCATGACATAACTTTAAATATATTTTAAATATTATAAAATGTTATATAAAAGGGTAAATTGCTGCTATCTACTAAACATAATGGAGATCCCTTCCCATATTAAATCCCAGCGAGAAAGTGAGGCTGAAAAGTGGGGGGTTGGTCATACCCCTTGTGCCCAAATCTTTGAGGGGATGATTTGGAATTTCACTTTTATATTAGTTTGCTCGTTAGCCTGCACAGAGCCCTTTCAGAAAAAGCACTGAAATATTTTACGCCTTTTCCAACAACTTATCTGTGCAAGCAATCCTTTTTTTGCTATTTGAGGTATGAAAAAATGTTAAATGAAATCGTCTTAGTTTGGAATGAGATTTAAGGTGATGGTTACTAAAATTGATAAAGATTTCAACAATATTTTAAGGTCACACAAGCAGTTCCATTCTTAAAATAAATTATCGGTATGTGTAAAAGTAGGCCCTACAAATATAATATGTATAATATATTTTCTTTTCATTTTTATTGTGATTCTTTTTTACATCTATTTAAAAAGATTATTATATTCAAAGATGTACAAATATAGTACCTACATTTATTTTATTTTCATTTTATTTTAATTATATTTACACTAAGAATATTTTATGACTAATTAATCGCTTTAACATGCTATAAATTTAGGACTATATTTTTTTTAGCACCTATCCTACATCAAGGGGTTCCAAGAATCAACTGTTCCCTGATTAGAGGGTCCTCATGACTAAGAAGTTTTGAGAACCACTGGCGTAAGATATAATTTTTGTAATAGACTAGACTGCTGATGATGAGGAGGTCAGGGTTTGAATCCCAGACAGGTAGGTACTGTATACTGAGGACAGTTTTTCCCAAATGGTTTTACACTCTGCAAATGCGGGTATGCTTACTCAAAACTCAACTTTCCTCATCCCTAATACATTAGAGTAGTTAGTTTGAATAACCTGATCCAATATTGAGATATGAGGACAAAAAAAAGCTTATCACAAAATACTATAAATATATTTATTTTATTTATTTGAGGTATTTAACATGCACGTTCTGAACCAAATGATTATATCAACACATGACTTATAAACTAACTTAACTCTAGAACAGACACAACATCCAGACCCTGATCATTAATTCATCACTGTGAAAGAAGAAATCCAAATTTCACCAATGTTAAATTTGTTGGTCATGCCGAAAATCAAACCCGGGACACTTTAGCTCAGTATAAAGACACACTACCGACTGAGCTAAGTTACTATAAACATAGTAATATGGAACATTGTAGAAATTAGAAGAAACTTTCCAAATTCTGCTACAAATTCAAATGAAGCAAATGACTATTTGGAATTTTTACAGCCAAACAAATTATATTCACTATAATAATTACCTTAAGACCTAAGAATCTGTTTTCAACAATATCGATTCGCCCCACACCATTCTGCCCTGCGACTTTGTTGAGGTAAACAAACATTTCCAAAGGGTTTGTGTAGGGGCCTCTGCCATCTGTTTGGTTTTTTACACTGGCTGGGACACCTGCAATACAAAAATAAAACAAAAAAACTTGATAGAAACCACTGTCTAACTAAACCAACTGCCTGGGTGTGCTTTAATCAATGAAAACAGCTGGTTTCAGCCGATGCACAATATTTCTAATGATCGTATGGCTTGAGGCACACAGCTTAAAATACAATGGTTAGTGTTGTTTTTTGGAACTACTTCTCTATTTTGACCAAGCTTACACTCTCTTTTGCCCTTCACTTTTGTCATGTCAATAAGAAAAAGGGTAAAGAAAACTACAAAACTTCTTTACTTGAGGTAAAGAAGACAGCTCGTTGCTAGCTAATTCTCAAATATCTTAAAATTCTCTGCTCTGAGCCTATAAAAAACAACTGCAATTGTTAGAGGAAGGCTAAATAGATCAAACCTAGTCTCATGTCTTTGCAAATATGCTTAAAAAATCATTTAAAATTAGCTAGTGTTACATTTTTACACATTGTTTCTATTAATAAGCCTTAAAATATATTGCTGTCAAGATAGAAAGAACCCTGTTGGAATCTTTCAAATTTATTTTGGCGTGAACCATTTTTTAAATAAACCATCGTAGAATTATGTATTACATTAAAGTTGAATGTATATGCAGTTATTTCTTGCCAACTGAGGCGGCCCCTTTGAACGACAGCCTAAGTTTAAAGTAGCATAGATTATAATAAAACATAGAATATATGATTACAGTTTATGGCTCAGTAATAGTTATAATCTCTGATTTGAGTTAAATAAAATTGTTGTATTTTATTGAATAAAAAGTTGTATTTTGCAATTAAAAATGATTAAATAAATTATGATTGGTTAAAAATTATAACAAACTATCTCTCTTTATCTCACCTTGGTTAAAATATGGCCACTATAACATCCAGTTCAAACACATCGTTTATCAATGGTGTTTGGTTGAAGGAAATAAATTTCCAGAACATGAAGGAACTTTTTTTGGTTATTCAAATGTTGATATAGTTAATTCACATTTAAACCCCCCAGATTAGTCATATTTCACATTTAAAATCTCAAGTAATCAATTTCTCGAAGATATCTATGTTTTTAAAAATTTCAATGTATGTATTATAGATTCAAAAATGCTGCAATGAACTTTAAATATATTTTTATAGCCATTTTAATGTTCTTATTTAAAGTTTGTAAAAACAAGCATCTTGAAATATTGGTCTCAGTGATAGTAGTAGTATATCTTAACTAGACATTTACTATATTGAAAAGGTGCATTTTAATTTGATGTGTAATTGATTGCCATTCCTAGAAAAGGGTTGGGACTCCCTCTTGGTGATTGGCCTGGCCGTCCTCACCATTCTTGAATGTTATCTCCAGTAGAGTGGGCGTGTCTGGGGACTTCATAGGGTCCGTTGTCATCTGGTAAATCTCAGGAGGGGCAGCCTGAGATGGGTCCTCCAGAATACCAGATTCATAACTGCAACGACCACACAGGGCTGGGTTAAGGGCGGAAAAAATGCCACCGTGGCCAGATAATGCCATAAGTAGGGCCAAAGAGGCAAACCATTTCTGAGGACCTTTCTTTCTAGCATCTAAGGACATGGGATCCAAGACCTTAGCTCAGTCGGTAGCGTATCTGACTATTGAACTAAGGGTCCAGGGTTCGATTTTCGGCAGGGCCGAAAAATTTATCATTTGTGAAATAAGGGTTTACCATTTCACATTGATAAATTAACAGCCGGAGACTGGATTTTGTGCTTGTCCTAATCTTAAGTTAGATTATAGTGTATATAAAGATAGGACAGGCCTAGCAAGCTGGTAGTGGAAAATACATTACTTAAATAAAAAAAACTGACTCGGACTATAGGCTGGAAACAGTCATGGATATAAAATCTAAGGGCATGGCCAAACTGGTTACTTGTTCGCCAGCCTACAATAGCCTCATGGCTTCTTTGGTGCTGACTGACAGCTCACAGCTGACTTCTGACAGTCAACATTTAGGTATATACCTAAATTTTGACCATATAAAGTGACAGCTGCTAAACACATGTTTTTGCAGATCATTTGGTTCGGCGTAGGGATACATAATTTGGTCTGGTAACGTTTCAAAGTTTTTAGCTGTCAGCTGTGAGCTGTCAGCCAGCACCAAAGAAGCCATGGAGCTACTGTACAAAGCCTTGTTATATAACAATACTGCCAATTTACAGACCAATCTGTATAGGAAGATCTTTTTAGAAAATACAAACTTTTTTTTTTTCAGTCAAAATTGATAAATTTTAGTTTTACTTCAATATAAGTGTTATTTTATAGGTATTAATAATATCTATCAAAAGTGACAGCTCCAGATCATATGACTTGGTGTATGAACACGAGAAATTAGACCTAGTAGCTTTTCTAGCTTTCAGATAAAGCCCTTACTATGAAAATTTGACAGTGCGTGAGTTCTATCTAGGAACAGTAATTTGGTCACAAAAGTGAGTGACATTGGGTCACCCATATATATATATATATATATATATATTATATATTATATATATAATTATAAATTAAGTTCTGGCATCCTAGTTGCAGAACCCTCAAGACTATGCAATTAAACAGAGGGTAGTAACATGTATTGGATTTAAATGGTTTTAAAACTAAAGTCTATTATATAAAACATGAAGGATGAAGAGGTTTAAGTTTTAGTGGGAAAAACTTTTCATATTATGGGGGTGCGAAGTTCTAAACTTCGACTTGGCTTCAAAACCAACAAAAAAATTCTGGCCTCAACAGTTACGAAGCTTTGCCAGCAAAACTAATTGAGAGTTAAAATACTCAATTTTTGTTCAAATTAATGTCATTCTGAGCTGTTTTATACATTATATATCAATATTCATACGGAAAAAAAATATCTTAAATGATTAAATTGTAAATTGTGATAGTAGCTTGATTAAATGATTAAAATGAAATATTACAAATCATTTTCCAATAAAAAAAAATCCAAGTAATTTTAATGCATAGAGTTATGTAAATAAAGCAACAAAACTTAATATTCTTCTAAGCACTAACCCACTAAACAATAATATTTAAACTCCAATTCTAGTTTGAGAATATTTCATGTATTCAAGTCGAGTTCTCTTCAAATTTAAAAAGAGGACTTAGCATACTACTATTACATTATATTTAAATTTAGAAAAATGCATCAATTATATTGCAATGATCACTGTATAAAGGTATTGCAGTGAATGTTTCATCACCTGATATGCATGAGGTTGGCATCCATGCTCCACGGAGCTTTGGTTGTAACTGGAACAGGTATGCCGTGGCTGGCTGCGTACTGTAGCAAGTCCTGGCGACCTTGAAACCTTTCCGTGAACTCGCGGATCCTCCAAGGGGCCAGGATCTAGGAGGTGAAATGAGCACTAAGTGAATGTTGTAGCAATCACTTTTCCTCATTAGTTCATTGTTATTTTATTTTAATATACCATATTTGACCTAATCGTATATGTAAAGGACGCGCGAGAAAAGGCCAGTGTGTTTTCAGTTTTCATAGCAAAGCTCTTTTTTTTTTTTTTGCAAGAATAAATAAAATATTGCTTCAGTACAAACAGAGAGTTTAATTTTCTTCCCACGATGATGTAGACAGTTGTTTAATATCTGTTAGGGGAATGGGTAAGGGATGACTTAATTTTTAAATGAAGAGAAAAAGTTGTAATTGAATTCCAGGACACACTTGACAAATATTCTAAAACTGTTAAGGTCACTATGTGAAGAAAATTAATCTCTATGTTTCTCATGGACAATTATTTGATCTATTACGACCCAAAAAAATGTTTTTATATCAAAACTGCAAAAACACTGCCTCTTTCTTGCAGCCCCTACATCCCCACCTTAACACCTTTAACTTTTACCCCAGATACAATTGGAATCCTCAGCTGTTATCACGTCCTTGCCTTCTATTAGGTCAAATATGGTACTGAAATATGTACGGTACATATTTTTCTATCACCAGCAGCCGTAACAATAGCATTGGAGTAATTGTTCACAGTACATCAAATTACTTGTAATAGATATTGTCAATACCATGAACATAAAAATAATATAATAAAATGTCAGTTATGTTGACTGCAAACAATATTTGTATTTTCTAAAACCTTTTACCCTACAGGAATCATATTGATTATTGGTATCTATTCCGCTTTAAAACTAATAGAATATCCATCTAGTGCTCTTATGAAAAATACTAATTAATATGGTTTCATTGTGTCAGTATATTGTTCCTTTGAGGATAAAGTGACCACAAGTTTAAAAAATCAGGAATAAATATTCCTGATAGAATTATATATTGCATTCAGATATCAGTTTTCATTAATAATCTTAAAGAATAAAAACTTCGTGTTTTTTTATTAATAATTTACCACCGCATTTTACTACTTGTTTAGGTTATACACATATATACTAATTATACTAATGAGAAGGCGATGAGGAACGTTAAATCTAGAGGAAGTGTACCCACATTTGTTGTAGGGAATGTGGTAAACCATTTAGGTAAAAACCACCCTCAGTACATCCAACCGGTATCCGAGCCTCAATCTCCCTGGCATCGGCAGTTCAGTCTGTTGCAAGAGTGATGCCTTAGATCATGCAGCCACCGAAGCAGGCCTCGTGATTTTTATAATATTGATTTTGGTTACTGTGGCACTGATACACAAATTAAAATTATTTTCACCTTCACTTGCGGCCAAAGAGCGTAACAACTGAGCTCGAAACGAACTTGATCGTTGCCTTTCCCCGTCGCACCATGGGAGACGTAAGTGGCACCTTCCTTACGGGCAGCTTTAACCAGTCCCAGCGAGATGCATGGCCGAGCCAATGACGTCCCCAACAAATATCTCGACTCGTAGATCAGACCAGAACTCACCGCGGGCCACACAAACTCTTTCACAAATGATTCGCGAAGATCCTCTATTATAACCTTCAAAGTAAAAAAGGTGTGAAATCAAATGTAAATAATCACAAAATGCAACCCCTTTTTTGTAAACTGTTTTATTAATCACTTGAGACTTATATACTGTCTGATTTTCATAGGATGGGCTTATTTAATAGCTAGTAAAGTTACTAGATTTACTTTCCTGTGTTAAAATGTAAAGTCATGTGATCAGCATCTGTCACTTTTTATAGATTTATTAAATATAAAATAACTCCAATAAAAACATTAGATGTTATTAAAGTAGACTTTCCATTATTTGTTTTCATATTAACAGAGTTGCATATTAAATGGGGCAGTAATTTTTAATTATTTAATAATATTTCAATTAAAGGCATGCTACAATATAACTGTCTGGCAATGTACAGGCCAGTAAAACTGAACATGTGGATGAAAAATTTAATATGAAATATAAACATAGTTTTGCATCTAAATGTACATAATAACAAAAAGTAAAACTGGCAAAATAGGTGTACTTATTCAGTGTTTTCTTTTGAGGCAAACCCCTTAATTGGGTTTATCCAGGGTTTTTTAATCTGGGCCAAATTTTTTCCCTACCACCCCAGTTAATCGTGAGTCTACTGTAATTGTGATTACAAAAAAGCTTTTATTTTTTTAAGGGTCCTTCCTTTGAAAATAAACTGCACTAAGGACTTATTGATTATAGCAGACTACCGTGGATAAATCTCTAGTTAGTAACACATCTTCTGAGGTTAATCTCTGTCTTGATGAATGTTTTGTCACAGCAATAGAACCATTGGTCACCTCAGCCATGAACATGGTTTTCAAGACCTTGTGGTACAGTAGACCATGACCAACCCTATCCGAGAATATTTCGTTCAAATTCTGGTGGGACCTAAAATATCGCCTTCACATGGACAAGTGAATGAGGTACTATTATGTAAACTTTGTTTACCCTAAAAGGTACCGGTAACAGTCTTATCTTGACCGACGAATCCATGAACCTATCTTATAAGCTGTACCCAGTGACATGGTCAGGATTTATTATCAGGAGGAGGAAGAGGGGTCTAGACGAAAGTTATTCCTTCCCTATCTATCAGCCTGATTGTACCCCACTCCCCTCACACAACTTTTCCTGTTGTACAAATATCCTCCCACCCCCACCCCTACCATCAACCAGTAACTAGTGCAAGTAAACATTAAAATTGTGTTAGGTCATGGCTCACTTAACTCAAACAAGTATACTATGATATTGATAGATTATAAGTTATAGAATATTTTCAAGCCGAGATATTGTAGAAAAAATGTAAATACTTTTATTTATTCAAACTAAAACACATAAAGAACATAAGTAAAAGTTATGAATGAAATAAGAACAGGCTTAAATAACTGTTAAAGTGGCTTCTGTATCAATGGTAATTGGTCATATAAAGTTGCCGCCTTTCAGGATAAACAAAGTGTACAGGTTCTTTGGTATAGTGTGATACCAGCCACATATAAAATCATTTATCCAAAGCGCCAATAAAAACCATTATAAAAATAGCTAACTATTATATGAAATCCAGTAGTGGTCCATTGCTGTCAACATTTGGTAGGTGGTTATAGTTTTGTAAAATATCAACATATTTTCCATTCCTCACAAAATAATCTTTTAATGCTTGTTATTGTTACTCAGTTTTCTTTTATTCGCTCAACCCAAGACTACTTGAGACTTGTTCTAAGAAAATACACATTAAAATGTATGCGAGAAGAATTTGGAACATAGTTTTTTGGGATGAATACTTAACTATTGTGTGGAAGAAAAAAAACTTTCGAGGTTGTTCTTGCACATATATTCTTTAACTGACTTCAAATTTCCCTACAAATGTAATTAATGATAACTAATTTTAAATCACAAATTCACCACATTTATAGTGGACTCCAAATCACTAAAGCCTTGAATGCTTTATTTTTGCATGAAGATTTTAACTCCATCAAGATTTGAACTAAAACCTTTTGAAGGTAAGTTGAACATTAACTAAGTTCTAAGTACTGGTTATGTATGGACAGAACCACTTTAAGAAAAGAATAGGAATTATTCAATACAAATTTAATATATTGAAAAAAATCATCTAACTCTTTATAGCTATACATACATATATACCTACCTTTTTAGCACCTATCTTGGTTGCCTTCTTTTTAGCTTCATCGAAGTCCTCCTCTTGCCCTATATTTGCCTGGAATCAAATATATACAACAGTAACTATGCATTTGATTTAAATAAATTAGGGCAATTGTTTTGTTAAATAGTAGAATACAGTAGTCTCGTTAATCCAAACTATGCTAATCTGAAAATCTGGTTAATCCAAACAAAAGTTGAAGAAAAAAACAAAATTTACTATAATATTACAAAGTAGTGAAAAGAAACAATGTATAAATTCACCCAGTTTGTTTTTCTTTAAAAAATGATGAACATAGCTTATTCTAAGGTACTTGCAACAATCATTTATTTATTTGGTATGTTCATAAAATCAGTAAGTCTCTTTTGTCATAATGAAGTGAACCTGTTGGCTGACGCAATATTCCGCCACCGCCTAATGAACATTGCATCAGCTGGTGAATAGCAAGCATGTAAACATACTTGTTAGTCCTTACAGTGAATGTTTAATTTACATTATAGGAAAGATTTCGGTTAGTCCAAAAATCTTGTAATTCGAATAAGTCTTGGTCCCAATTGAATCAAAGGCCTTAAAGTGAATGTTTAATTTACATTATAGGAAAGATTTCGGTTAATCCGAAAATCTTGTAATTTGGATAAGTCTTAGTCCCAATTAGTTCAAATTAACAAGAATCTAGTGAACAAACTTTTTTTAGCACCATATACTACTACTAGTTTAGTTTATACGCTTATTTACTAATTACTAATGGTTTTAGGGATTAAGAAGGTTATATTTAGAGGAAGTGTGCCCACATTTGCGTGTAGAGAGATTGAGAAACCGTTTTGGAAAAAGCCCCATCAGTACACCCAACCAAGATTTGAACCTTGATCTTCCTGTCATCTGTAATCTAATCTAATGTGAGAGTAGCACATTAGACCACGCGGCCACCTAAGCTGGTAACACAAACTTTAACCATCATTAAAATATGTTTGTGTATGTAAACATTTATTATGGTTAAAGGAATATACTGGTATATGTCGAGTGAACTAGGGCACCAATCTTTAGTGCTGGTTTAGTACCTCAAGTTCCTCTAAGGTTGTTGATGCTTGAATCCTGCTCAAAGACTCCAAATTATAGGAGTGGAATGGAATATGATATGATCAAGTTGGTCCAATAATAATGATTAAACAATAGTTGTTTTTATTTATCTTTTCTGGTAGTACAATATTAATACGAATTCACCTATTCGCAGTTAAGAACAAGATGTGGGTGGGGGGTGGGAGGGGGGGAGTGTTGATTAAATACACAAGAATACACCTGAAGAGAAGGTGAAAAAAAAACCACTATTGAGATTCAAATCCCAGGACCCTTGTTCAGGATCAAGAAGGTTAACAATGTGAGGACTCTGCTAATAGATTGGAGCTGACAGACCTCACATATACGGTATTTTATTACACATGCATAGTGAACCAATATTTGAGAACTAATTACCATGTAAGCAACGACATCATAGCCTTGTTCGAGTAACCACAGAAGAATGCACGAAGTGTCAAGCCCGCCACTGTATGCGAGTACAACTGTCTCTTTAGCCATGTCTATAAACAAACAAACATCTTTAAATCCCACAAATGAATATTTTAATGGAATTGTATGTATAGCCCAATTTTCATAGGAAGAGCCTTATATAAAATTCAAACATATTTTTTGCAGCCTATATTTACATATTATTATTATTATTATTATTATTATTATTATTATTATTATTATTATTATTATTATTATTATTATTATTATTATTATTATTATTATTATTATTATTATTATTATTATTATTATTATTATTATTATTATTATTATTATTATTATTATTATTATATTACCAGTAAATAACAAAAGTGGCAGCTGCAGGTCATATGACATGACGGTAGATCCGGTGGCTTTTCTAGCTGTCAGGTAAGGTTCTTACTATGAAAATTGGACTGTAGTTATTGACTTATCCTTAATAAATAGTCCAATAAAATTATAGTGTGTTATAAATTTTTAACTTAGTCTATTGATAGTTTTTTTAAATATATTGTTTTACTATAGATTGCTAAAAATGATGTTATTAGTGCCTGGAAATGCCCTTCTAATGAGCTCCTAAAGCATAAGATAATCGTTGTGGTAAAACCAAAGACAGAAAGCATCTAATGTGATTATTTTTATGAACCTAGATGAGTGAATATGAGTATATCAACAACGTATTTAAAGTAGAACCTCAATGATACAAACTAATTGGGACTGAAGTTTTTTAAGATTAGCAAAAATTTGGACTAAGCAGGAAAATATTGAAGGGTGTATGGGGAGACAGAGTATTTTCACCAATTTTAAATTACAGTTGGGTTTTATAAAAATTTCATAAATTTAACCGATGTAGCTATAGCATGTAAATTTACAAAATATATTTTTACAGTACTGTAATTACTGTTAGTTACAGGAAAATAAATTGTGATGACAACATGTAAATATTTAGCATTAATATAACTGTTTATTATAATGTTCTTTTAACTTTGAGTTTTTTAACCAATAAAATATACGTACTTCATTTGACTTAAGAGTAATTTATTTTTATCCCTCATTTTCCAAGAACTGTGGTCAAATTATCTGAAATTTCGGACAACCAGGATTTGGTCTAAAAGGTTTTTACAGTACATGAAAGAACAAATACAATGTGTTGGTGTAACAATAGGTATTAGCTACAGTCCAATTTTCATAGGAAGAACATTATCTCACAGCCATAAAAGTTACCGGATCCACTTTAACAGATTCATGGATGTGATCTGCAGCTATATAAAGAGAGAAATATTATCAATGTTGACTGTAGTAGCTTAGATGTACTATAGCAGTTTTAATCAACACGACTTTTAATTTAATTTAATTCTTTTCAAAAATAAGAGTTGTGTTTCACAGATATTAATGAATGATTTTATGTATAAGATTTTACACAATGAATATAATACACATCTAAAGAATAGAACTATTTAGTAACTAGTCCTAAATATATTAAATAGAAAACAATATGGCATGACTGAAATTATCAAAAATAATATTATAAACATAATTAACAAAGGTCTCACTTACTGAATGATTTGTTATGCTTATCCTCAACTAACAAGTTGAATGTGTTTTACAATAGTACAATGTTGAAGTGATGAGTTCAGTGATCTTTTTAGTGTAGGGTCTATGGTTTACTTTATCAACAAAATTATGTCAAGTTCATTGTATGGTTCATTGAAAAGATTGTGATAAAACTTCTATATTTCTGTGAAGAACAAACACATTTGTAAACATCATTAAGAATTAAGAATTTGCTATTTAAAATGATAACTTCTCATTTTGCATTTTTCTCTTTTAAGAGTAAAAAAAAACTAAAAATCATAAAATAGTTAACTTTATCAAATACATCAAATATACATCCTTACACTATACAGTACTAAGAATCCTGGTGTTACAGCATGGCCATTTATATTTTAAATGTGCATTCAATATGGAATTTTATGAACTTTGTGTTGTTTTTAAATTCAAAGGTGACCTAGCGGTCTATGGGCAAGGTGTCTGACTTCTGTGCTGGGATCCGGGGTTAAATCCTTGGTCCCAGCACAGATTTATCTGATTGAAAAACCCGTCCTTAACCTCTGACAAGACGTGTATTAATCACAACTGTGTGGAATGCCAAGCTTCCACCGTGGTTCGAATCTCACGGTAAACTGTAGGTCCTCCATTTAATCTCACAATAACCCTACCATTACACATTAGTGTAATTGCGTACAACCCAAATGGGTAGTAAGACACGGTGCCAATAATGATAATTTTAAATTCAAGGTATTTTTTTTAATCTAGCTAGTTCTTTTAAAACTTCAGAATTTTAAAGAAAAAAGAATTCTCTATAATTTGGCTCAGCTGTGTCAAAAAAATGACAGAGTGATTGTTCCATTCCCCTAGTAATAGTCTCTTAAAGATGACTATTCACAGGATAGCCTCAAACACTTTTTAATTGGTCTAAAGCAAGCTATTACCCAGTTATTTATTTTGGTGGTATTCTACCTGGAATGTCTCGTGGCGATCTTCTTGCTACTTCAATATTCATCTTCTTTGGTATTTTCTCCTTTATTATCCTCACATGACTGTACCTTCTCTATTCTGTCCTACACTGACTTCTCTTATCTAACAGACCCGCCTCGGTGGCGTAGTTGGCTAACGCGCTTGTCGTGTTGAAGGTCAACCGCTGAGGACGGGGAGATCGAGGTTCTAATCTCGGTCGGGTGAACTGGGGGTGGTTTTTCCTAAATGGTTTTCCACTCTCCCTCCACGCAAATGTAGGTTCACTTCCTCTAATTCAACCTTCCCAATTCCTAATCCATTAGAGTAATTAGTACTTAATGCGTATAACCCGAACGGATAGTAAGACGCGGTGCTAAATAAAATAAATAATCTTATCAAACACTGCGTCTTACTACCCGTTCAGGTTATATGCCATAGTACTTCTCAGAAATTTAATTTCACAGGCGTGAATTCTGCTTCTATCCTGCTCCAGCATTATCCGTTTCCATTACCTATGTCAATATTGGTACATATGGTAGTACTTCCTGTAGAACAACCCTTTTCACTTTCTTAGCATATCCTTGCTTCTAATTATACTTATCACACTTCTGCAAAAAGTTTCTGTTTACTTCCCTACCTCTTTCACTGATTTCTCTTCTGTTTCTTTCACTTTTCTCTATTACAATCCCCAGGTATTTAAAGCATTTCACTATTTTCAACTGTTCCCCTCCTACTGTCATACTGGTCATGCACCTGTCTTTCCTCCTTGTTGTAATCAGCATCTCACTTTTCCTTACATTAAACCTTATTCCATATCACTCCACCACTTCACTGCTCCTGAACGTCTTTCTTCTTATTGGCACATTCCATTAGGTCTTCCACAAACACCATCGCTTTCATGCTTCCCTTTCCAATTCTTTCTAATGATGATCCACTGTGTTTACAGTATTTAAATTGTAGATTATGGTGAGGTTTTATAATAAAGGAAATTGATAAAACTAAAGAAAAAGGAAAAATAAACTACTAAGAATAAATTTGATGAAGAAAGCCCACCTAGAGGAAAGAGGAAAAATGTGGGAAGAATCCAATGCACAAAGGTGCCATCTTCTTCCTTTCTTCGGTCTTCTATAGTAGAAGTAGTTACACACACATTTTAACAAAAATAAAATAACACAAAGAAGAAGAGAGTACAAATAACACAAACAATGGATTCAATGACCACATGAATCCATTTTTTGTGTTATTTGTACTTTCTTCTTCGTGTTTGATAAAGGCAACAATGCCGAAATATTATTTTATTTGTGTTAAAATGTGTGTGTGACTACTTTTACTATATAAGACAGAAGAAAGGAAAGGAAGAATATGTCACCTTTGTGCATTGGATTCTTCCCACATTTTTCCTCTTTCCCTAGGTGGGCTTTCTTCATCAAATTTATATCTTAGTAGTTTATTTTTCCTTTTTCTTTAGGTTTATCAATTTCCTTTATTATAAAATTATCTAGCCATTGGGCCACCTCATTTTTAAACAGATTATGGTGAGGGGCGGTGTAACTAGGAGGGGGTCTTATCCCCTTCCTCCTAAAGGTCTCTCCTAGGATCTAGATGAATATAATTTTTAAGAATCATCATAGCAGGAAGGACCACTCCAAAAATAGTTACATAAAGCAACCAATTTTTACAAATTTTCAGGACTTCAAATAGTTTCTAGAAGCAACCAAATTTCAAAAAAAAAATCCTTAGGAAGAATACTACCCCAAATAGCTTAAAAAATAAACTGATTTTCCAAAATTATGGAGGAGGACCACTCCAAATAACTTTTAGGGATTTTGAATTTTCAGGAAGCAGGTGTGGGTGAAGGCAAGTCTCTAAAAGAAGAAAAACTTATTTTTTACTCCCCCC
>CABFVX010001746.1:104989-127728 GCA_902151425.1 Timema shepardi
CCCCCCCTTCACATAAAAATAAGGTTTCGCTGCAATCGATTGTATATATCAGTACATTTGACAAGTGAAAAAAAAAGTAATTTCACTTTACAATAGTTTGGGAACTAACACATTGTAATAACAGGGTGTGCCTGTACTTAGTTTATCCTGTAAGGTAGCAGGCTAACATTGACTGATAGCACTATTTTATAACTTATAAGATACACAATCACCTAATGAAACCATGCAACATGAGAATAAACACTTGTAAGAACCATTTCAACTGGTTAAATGTGAGAAATAGATAAAACTTTGCTAAAAGGTATTTTAGAAAAGGCACTATATTCAGTTTTATGAGTTCTACCGTAATAGTAGTACGTACTCCACTAAAATACAGTAAATTATAATAGGTTGGACATTGAAAAGAAAGATCGAAGAAAAAGACCTACATACAAAAAAATTATAGGTCTCAAAAGTGTTTTACTCTCTTCTGCTGAAGGGGACTGATGTATCCAGAAAATTTCCTAATTGTGTTTTGATATGGTTTTAATTGTGAACTTTGAGATCTACAGCTTTCTGGTAGGCCTTGCCCATCTATCCTCTTTTCAATGTTTAATTTGAAATATCTGTTTGGCAAATTTTTCCTTTTGAGTAAATTGCAATTTTAATAATACTAATGGTAGCACTAGTTAGAACTAGTGTCGGATATAACAAAAATTAGATAGCTTGAGTAGAAAAAAAAAATTCTAAGGCAACCTTTGCTATAGTTCTTAGTCCAGTGACAGCAATATAAATTGTGAACACCACTCTCTTAATCATACTTATTCTTTTTTATATAAAATAAAGTCTCCCAAATGTTAAAAAAGCTTTTTCCTACACAATTATAAAACTAGTGTTTATATTTTATTTACATGGTTTAAATTAGGAGGGATAGCCAGCACACTTACCTTGGTGATACTGGAGTAGAAATTGTTTAGATATAACACTAAAAAACACACAAACACATTTTTAAGGACAAGCTTTCACTGTCACAAACAGCTTCATCGAGTCAAGAGAGTAGAATGATGCTTTTTGTTGAACTGTAAGGTTGACTGTTTTTCAGTTATGACATCACTGTATAGATAGCAGCACTATGAATAATGTTATATTGAATGTAATAATAAGTGTGCTGGTAGGAAGGAGAGGAATTATCTAAGGTTGAGGTTAGGGGCTTGTCTGGATTTGATGATACATTGATGGGCCAGTTCCCATATCCTTAGTTGTAAAGGGTTGCATATTACTTTGTTCAGGGATTTGACCACCTGGGTTGTTTAACCGTTATTTAAGTCCAGATTATGGGTTTCAGCATGTGCTGCTACAGGCTTCTCTTTATTTTTCATTTTTGTGTCATGGCGATGATCATTCATTCTTTCTTAGTTTTTCTGTTGCGAGACCAATGTACTGTGCTTGACACTGGTTGCATTCCAATTGATAGATGAGATTTTCAGAATCACAAGTATGGTGGCCTTTTATAGGATAGTTCAATCCTCTAGTCCCGGCAAAGATTTATCTGATTACCAAACCCTTCCTTCACCTCTGACAAGACATTTTGTGAATGTGAGGAATGCCAGGCCTCCACCATGGTTCTGATTCCACGTTAAACTGTAGGTCCTTCATTTCATCTCACAATCACCCTACCATTACACATTAGTGTAAGTGCGTATAACCCGAACGGGTAGTAAGACGCGGTGATAATAATAATAATAATAATAATAATTATTATTTTATAGGATGATTTATTTTAGTTATGTTGCTGGAGAGTGAATTTGTTGGTTTATGTATTGTGCAGGTTTAGCAGGGGGTGCGGTTGCAGGGAAAGGAACCTCATATTTGTTTGGGCAAGTAAGTTGCGTAGATTGGCTGGTTGTTTATAGGTTACTCTTGGAGGTTCCTTGAATACAAGTTGTGTAATGGTGGAGGATTTCAGTATGGGGAAAGTCTGTGACCGTGAAAGCTTATCCTTAAAAATGTGTTTGTGTTTTTTTAGTGTTATATCTTAACAATTTCTACTCCAGTATCACCAAGGTAAGTGTGCTGGCTATCCCTCCTAATTTAAAACATGATTTAGCCTAGTGCTCTATTCCACATAACCTTATTTTATTTACAAGGAGGTTTTTTTAAGTAAGGACCGTTTTGCAATAAAATAAGTACTAAATATTCTTTGGTATTGTTGTTCTTTAAAAAAAAAAGTTCATGAATGGCTTTCCTTGCTGGCGGCAAATTTCTATAACGAGGGTTTACAAAAACTTCGCGTTATGACAAATGTTTAGATAACAATGGAAAATATATATATAAAACTGGAGGTATGTAAAATCTGATTTTTGTTTGGTTACCCAAAAATAGTTAGTACTTATTTTAATGCAAAAACAGCCCTTACTTTAAAAAAATCTCATAATTTTTAATAATTATTCTCAAAAATGAATGGTAGGTCAAGGTTAAAATAAAAATTCTTTAAGATACCATAATGTAATATTTTAATTTTATTTAAACCATTAACAATGCTAAATCTTAAATAAAATTACAGCTCTAATATTTACAACAAAATACATATTTTAAATGTACACAGTTTTAACATATTTTGTTAAACAATACTGCAACTTCACAATTAACTTTGGGTAAAATAGATTGACACAAAAATAACAATAATATCATTAAAACACTTTATTTAAAACCTATGTTTTAATTTACATTTTATCAATTAAATATTTTGCTTCAACAAATTGAGAATCCTCAATCACCTGTCACAATATGTGATAAATTGTGTAGTTAATTTTAATAAATTTTATCTACTAGGGGTGTGAAGTGTTATTTTAATCATAAATATTTTCAGATCAAAACGAAAGATTTTCCAAACAAATATGAATAATTTCTCATATGTATAGGGACTAAAAATTAAGATATACCTTAGTTACTATTATTTTCAATACCATTTTAATTGTAGTTTAATATATTTATATTTGGATAGTATGTACATATGTATGAATAAATAATACATTTAAATTATTAGATATGCATACATTCAATATCAAAATAAATACTAGTTATTATCTATATCTATTTGGGGATATATAACATAGTAATTAATTTTGAAATTAAATTATTAATAATCCTGTTTGAAAAACACAGGAAAAATAAAGCCCTTAATTTATTATTGAAATTTCTTAATATTTGTATATCCTTATATACCTTTATTGGTTAAAAATACTATGTTTAATTATTCATGGTGAATTCGAATTTTAATATTAAAAGAACATATTTAGCCTAGTTTTCCTAAACTTTACTTAATCAAATGACAAATATTGAGTTAATTTGTAATTACCTTTCCTTTTAAAAGGTATTAAAAAAGAAAGACAGTTAAAAAAAGGTTGCCCAAATTATAATTTTCGTTTTCAATGACTGGAGAAAGGTCGTTAATCAAAATTACACAATAACTACATGTGTTTCTATCTAAAGTAAGTTACACAAAAATACAAAAAAACCTCACAAACAAATAAACAAAAAATCACAAAACTTTTAACTCCTTAAAACAACTTCAAAGTCTTTGATTGAAACTTATCTAAGTGCATAAAGCTTAATAAATGGATTTTCAAAAGGTTTGGGTTAGAAAAACAAAACAATACATAGCCTATTCTTACTAACACATCAATATGGTGAATTTGAAATTCAACACATTTTATTATTAACTTTGATGTACCTACAGCATATCAGTAGTTTGTACTTTGGCTTTAAAATTATATATAACTTTTATAATTTTTCAATAATTTGATCATACAATGAATGCAAATAGTAATTTTCATGCAGGTGCCATCACTATTATCCATTCACCGTAGGAATTGACTTCTGAAAGGCCTTTTTCCCTACCATAAATCTACTATATAGTAGGATATTGGTAGGAAAAAAGACCTTTCAGAGAGTAATTCCTACCGTGAATGGAATATAGTTAAGTGTCTATAATAGGTCATGACAGACTGCTTATAATACAAAACATGCATTAAAAATTAAATAATAGCTTTCAGAAGGTCAAATTAGCTCTATGAATAGAGAAATTTATTTTAAAATCCATCTCAAATGTTGAAGTGACCAAAGTCAACATTTTGCAGTTTCACTTGTCGAAGGTACTGATATTTTCCCCAACAAAACTTACAAAACAAGAATCCTTTCAGGTTGGTTTCCTTCATTTTATAAAAGAAGAATATAAAAATGTCTAGTCAGTTCCAAAGAAAAAATAGTTCATAGAGGTATACCACAAAATATTTCAAATTTAAGCATGTTCATATAATAATAACTTATAAGGACCGAACAATAGAGTTAACCATACTTCTGTACTAAATTTTAGCAGGATGGCAAAGAATATATTTTAGGACACGTAACCAGAGTTGATACTAGGGATGGAACCTAGAGTCTCTCAAATCATTAGGATATTCGAGATTGGAGAAAATTTTGAATTAAATACGTAAATCCTTTAAAAAAAGATTTAAAAAAAAACACCTATCAATTTTTCAAGTGAAATTTGTTTTAAAGGTTTTACGCTGCTTGTAGGTGGTCCACAACCAATTATAATTATAGGATTAACTTAATCAGACTCGAGACCAGTAACTTAACATTTAAATGAATGTAAGAATATTATAATAAGAAAGGCTAACATTTTGTTGATATTTGTATTTCATATTATTCTATTACATTATGTTTCCTCCAATATTTATAACTTTTTCCGAGGTTCAAATTCGATATTCAGGATATGAAGGTGTATTGGAGATTCGGAATAAAAAATAGCGGATTCAACCCAACTCTAGCTGATACACGCCTGATTTTTCTCAGTTTTTCAGGTCAAAAAATATAAGTTGTCCCAATAATGTGTTTTCAATCTTATTAACATTGTTTTCATCCAAATTTTTACTAATGAATTATCAAAGACAAATATGTCAGCGGTTTGAAAAATTACATGAATTTGTGATAAAACTAAGTTAATTTAAATTGACATTGACTTCATATTGAAAAAATTTTTACAAAAATATTTGAGACTTGCAGGTAAATCAACCCTGTTAATACATCTCATCAATGGCAACATTTAAAAAAAAAAAAGATATGACTTAAATGGTGCGATATTTGAGGTGTAAACCAACTTAAGTTGAAATTATGTAACATTTACTTGGGTTTATAAAATTTAATCTAATTAAAACTAGTGAATGATCAAAATTATAGACTGTGTTACCTATAAAATATTTCCTTCGCGTTGCAAAACAATTATTTTTGTCCAAATCGGTAACAACCTTGTTCCAAAACCATTTATTTATGTTACTTTACAAACAATAGAGATTTCATAACATTATTTAGTATTCAACTAAAGAAATATGCTAATGCAAATATTTACCCAAAAAAAATTTTCATTAACTCTCATAGTAATAAAAATATATGCAGTGTATAATTAAGATAATGAAATCTTACCACATAAATATAATTATTAAGGCCCAGATTCAAATTATAAAACCGGAATGATAAACACTTTTAATGCAACACAATAAACATAATAATAATATTAAATCACATGTATGAATGAATCAAATAGGCTAACTCACCAACTAAATTGAAAATAGAGCTTATATGTGCAGCTTAATCTGTAAAATTCTAAAGACTATTTATGTGGATGCCCCAAACAGGAAGTAAAACGTGCTGTAGAAAAAAAAAATGTTGAAGATATAATAGCGAGCTAATATTTACAACGAATAATTAAGTTATAAATGTGGTGCTTAAGATTCAAATGTGGTTCACCCTAAGTCAATGAAATATATAGCTCTTAAAAACTGTTCAGAAATGGCCAATAAGTCTAGCATAGCTTGGCTGCTAATGGATGGGAGTATTTATTCCCCTTTCTTATTTTAGATTGATTCAAATTTTTTAGTAATTTATCAATATATCTAGAGTAAAGTTTAGGCAATCTCTACAATAAAATGGCACACAAACAACCAAACACTATCTGCTGGCCATTAATTATAAAAGATCTTGAATTAAAGTTTAAAAAAAGTTAATACAAAGTATATAAGTTTTACAAAATGTGATAGTTAAGACAGAATTTAGGCCTGGTTTTATTTTTAATGTAAGATAGGATTAAATAACCTTATAGCACATTCAGATCTCGATCTAAGCTAATCACACAGATTATTGCATATAATAAAAGGATGTTTTTCCATAGCCCTAACATCTTAAAACACCCGCCACTTTTAAGTTTCGACTGTTGAGGATGCATATATGATAAAAATATAGAAGACAGGTTTTGGAATGGCGTATTCTATTAAAAATTATCTCTCCAGTACAGAAAAAAATAGTTTAAAATTTGTTATAACTTTTGTTATTTGAAGATTTACATTTTTACAAAATCCTTGTTCAACTTTTGTTTAATTATAGTACAAGTTTTGAAACATGAAAGTCCTCGGAGCATATTTCAAAAAATTAGGTTTATGTTTATAAATATACATAATATTGAATGACAAACAATTAGATCTAAGGAATGACATTTTGTTTACTCATTATTCCTTCCCCTAAAACTTGCATATTAAGTGCTTACCTATTTTATCCAGCTGATGTACATAAGAATAATATGTTTAGTGTCTAAATAATGGAATGACTAGAATAATATTACTTATTAAAAAACAAATATATCAATCAAAAAGTACACAAATGATAAATAGGTTTGATAGCAAAAGATTGTATTCCACTTTCAGCTGTCCACTAATCCAACAATTAGAATTCTGCCTTACCAAAATCTGCACTTAAAGTGTACAGATACTCATTTTAATATTTACTTTTGTTATTAAAAACCTATACTTTACTAAATTATGTACAAATAGTGTGACCAGTATATTACCAAAATTCAACGTTGTGCAGGTGTGTGTGAATGTATTAAAATAAATAAGAAGCCTAGCTATACTCCATCTATTGTGTTTTGGTGCTCACCAGAGGTTTATAGCTCTTGACTATATTTTATACATTTTATTTAATTTTATAATGCTATTAAAGAAATATTTTACAATTTTTATGTTTCAAAGAAATATGTTCATATTATTTATGGTATAGTTCACTATTAAATAGTTTTGAAATCTAATAATAATAATAATGTTATTTTTTAGAATATGTATGTAGCTACATAGAAAAATAAATTATAGACAGCAAAGGAATCCATAAAATATGTTTTGTAGTGGCTATGTTTGATTATTTAAAGGGAAAAACAATGAAGTTGAAAATTCTAGACCCCTTCATACAAAATAGAAGATAGTTATTTTATGTAAAATATATAATCCATAGGACAGTTAGTTACTCTTGACCCATAATGAGAATTTTTTTCAGCATGAAAAACAGTCAAATATAAACGTTTAGCCTCAAATATAAAAATATTTGAATAATTTAAATAATGACATATTGGATTGTAAAATAATTGTTCACTTACAAAATATGAGAGAGTACAAACAAGATGATGTCACCTTTGTGCATTGGATTATTACCACATTTTTCCTCTTTCTTTAGGTGGGCTTTCTTTCTTTATAAAATTTACTCTTAGTTGTTGATTTTTCCTTTTTCTTTAGTTTTATCAATTTCCTTTATTATAAAATTATCTAGCCATTGGGCCACCTCATTTTTAAACACAGCTGTTTATTAGTTCATTTTTATTTATTTTTATCAATATCAATTATTTTATTTAAAAAAACTAATTACTGCACCTTGGTTGTAGTTTGAAGTGTGAAATTTTGTACAAAATCATTAGAGAACTGATGAAAAATATGACAAAAATATATTTTTAGTTTTGGCTTCATTTATTGATTTTTTTTTAAATCCTACACATTTAACTAGATTGATGTGATTGTTTGAGGTCCGTGTGTGATCGTGGCCAATCTATCTTCGACATGCACTTGTATTTTAATGAAGGTGTCTTAGATTTTCTCAGATCAGAATGTATTTGAAAGTTAAACTACTAAACAATAAAACTAAGAGATATAAATCGACCAATGCTGAAAAGACATATAGAATAACTATCAATAGCTCTTAATAGTATTAATATTTAATTTGCCATATAAGTGAAAAAGAAAAGAGAATAATTAAATCACTAAAATCAGGTCAAAATTATTATGACAGCTATATGTATGTATTTACTCTTTGGACAGGTCTTTTCTACATCACTTAACTTACATATAACCCTACGAGTCTTTGATGAGAGTTTAACAAATAAATAATATTTTCAACAGGTTAGTAAGTAGAAAATTAGGCAGAGACTATAAAAATGTTCAGTCCCAATTATAATTTCATTTGAAGTACAATTAAAATAAATGAATAAAGTATGTTTAGATTGAACAATAACATGTTATGAAAGGAAAATAAATTATTTTCAATCAACAATGGGGTGCCTAAAACAATTTTTTTATAGTCTGGGACAAAGATGGGAATTAAATATTTAGGCCTACTTTAAAAAAAGCAGTTCTTAAATTTTGCTTAAAAATTGTAAATATATTTAAACTAGCTTTTTTATATGGGTCTATAAATTATATGTTTCTAATATATATGGAAATAAAATATTGTATAGTGTTAGTTAAATAATTATTTTTTTATGTGTGGGGCCCTAGTTGTTGATTTTTTAAAGTTTGCTTATTGGTTTGTTCATGAAAATTCAGGAACTATATTCTTAGTATTGTAATTAAGGCAATATTTCCTTTCTTTCTCTTGAAAATGAAGATTTAACTGTTTTGGACACCCCAGGCCTTAAAGAGAACATGGCCAGTTACATACATTTTCACCAAAAGAGCTGTGACACAATGCCACCAAACAATAAGAGCCAATTCAGAGAGATATATATAAACTTTATTTAAAGATAGAAGGCTATTTGTTTTCCTACCAACAACGCTCATTCAAGTTCCAGCAAAACAGAAGTTCGATCTAGTCCACTAGTTGCTGAGGGATGAAAGGTTGCTTAGGAAATCTTCTGGAGTAAGAATATGAGAGGAACCTGAAAAAAAAAAAAAGATCCACACACTTAAAACTCAGTTATAATATTGAATGAGGAAATAATGTGAACTAGGAGTAGATTAAAACAAAGGGATAGGGTAGAATAAGTGAGGTCACCTGCTTCACAGCACTTGACTCATCATCAACTGTTTCCAACCAGTGGCCAGGTCAGTTTAGTAAAATACCTCCATCTTCTTTTGACCTGCCACCATTCTTCTCCTCTCACTCGCACACTTATGTTATCTGATTCTCCCATCTTTTTCTTGATTTCCCTTGCGGTCTTTTTCCTACTTACTTCACCTCCGTCACCCTTCTTGAGTCCTAACTTATCCATCCTCATTATTGAGAGACACAATGTTAACAGAGACAGGATATAGTTTACTTTCCGTTTATACCCGATGAAGCTGTGTTGTAGTGAAAGCTTGAAGATAATATGACAACCTCATGGGTGGAAATGCAGACTAAATATCAGTATCATCTAATCTATTATTTGGTAACAGGAAGGTCAGGGTTGGAATCCTGGCTAGGGGTATTGAGGGTGATTTTTTTCCAAAACTGGTTTCCCACTCTCTTGCCACAAAAATATGGGTACATGTCATCTCAATTGTGCCTTCCCTGTCTTTGCTCTGTAACCATAATTAATAATGGTATTAACAGCTTTGGTGGCTGTATGGTCTAAAGCGTCACTCTCCCAATAGTGTTGAATGTTGATGACAGGGCAATAGAAGGTTCAAATCCTGGTTAGGTCTACTGATTATGGTTTTGCCTAAATGGTTTTCCACTTTCTTTCAACCCAAATGTGGGTACACTTCCTCTTAATTCAACCTGCCTCATCCCCAACACATTAGCGCATTGCCCGAACGGCTAGTAAAATGTGGTGCTAAAACTAAAATTAATGAATTAATATGATTATCGCTTGAATGAATATTAATACATGATGCTAAAAATAATGTGTGTAGAAGCTGAAATACTATTTTTTTAATCTGAATCATCTACAATAAAGATCTGAATGTATTTTTACTTTTTTATCTGTATGCACAGTTCAAAAGTCTTACACAACATTTTATAGTAAAACAAGCAGACCTAACTATCTGCTACTCACCAATGATGACTTCCCAGTTCTTGACAGCATTGGTGACTTCATACGCACATCTTATTTCTGAGAAACAGAGACCACCGACGATGAAAATTAAGAGTCGTGGGACATTCTTCACAGTCTGTTGTCCCTTGTCCTTGTGCCAGTGGCCATACCTTGCGCTAATCACACAAAAAAGACAAAGAGTTAATTAATGTTTAGACTAGAGCTGTCACAATTATGGATTTTATCAGTTTCTATTATTATATTTTAACAGCGAGTGTTCAACTCTTGAGTATGATTCCTTAATATGTACAATTTCAATCCTATCATGCACCCAACCTCACATTATAAATAAGAATAGGACCCTTAAATCTTCAAATCCTCAAGGATATTCAAGATTCCAGATTATTTCGGATTCGAGACTCAAATTCTTGAGAGATTTTTTTTTACAATTTTTCGAGTGAAATTTGTTTTAGAGCTCTAGTACTGCTTATTGGTAGTTCAGAATCAATTATAATCATAAAATGAACTTAACAACCAGTCTCAATCAACATCAGTAATTTAACACTTAACTGAATTTAAGATTGTTATAATGAATATATAAGAAAAAAGAGGTTAACATTCACTATCAATTTTTATTTTCTTCTGTAGAGTAAGCTCCCGACTATCCGCGGACGGATTATCCGCTTTGCGGCTTAACCGCGGAATCGCCAACAGCAGAGGATACATTTTTGAAAAAAAAGTGGTGTTGAAGGATAATAATAAAGGACTACCGATTGTTGTCCTCAGTAAATCCCTAGGGAAGAGATAATGGCCACTGAGATAAAAAGTTTATGCAAGGGAGACTGCACTGGAATAGACTCATAGCCTGCTTAATAATCTAGAACAGGAAGATGACAGACACGCTCCTATCTTACAAACCGATGTTATGGAAAATAAGAAAATACATAGCAGGATAAGGAAAAAAGAAAGCAGCTGCAATGAAGCAGGACTAATACAAACTTTTAAGGTGATGTGTCCATTTTGAGTATACTGTACATGAGTTCAAAGCGTGATTTTTTTTTACTATCTTAGTGTGTGAAATATAATGATGTGTTCAGAAACCCAATCACGATAGGTGAGTACTAGTTTGAATTTAATGTGCTACAATCTCTTGTTTTACTAAATATGCAGGTTATCGGCTGTTTTAGGTTGGCCACCGAACTCGTCCCCTCCATTACTGCAGATATTCAGGAGTCAACTGTATTTATATTTCCTCTTATGTTTATAATTTTTTCAAGATTCAGATTTGAGATTCGGGATTCAAAAGGAAATTGGAGCTTTGGATTCAAGTCTATTTATTTATTTATTTATTTATTTATTTATATAATGTATAATGATGTAGTTGAAAAATAATCAGGAGTATGCAAGTAATAAAAAATTCTAGTTCAAGTAGAGTTTTAGTAGCTGCCTGAAATCGACTAATATTTGTATAAAACTTAAAAATGTGAGTATGCTGAATTTTCAATCTTTTATCAAATTCTGAATTTAATCAATTTTATTCAATTTAAAGATATGATTTCATAACAAATAGAGTCACTCAATATTTCCTTTTGTCTAATTTAAAAAAAAAATACAATTATATTAAATAATTTTTTTAAAGTGACAATTTTTTTCACAAACAAAAAAATCATAAAAATACACGATTGTAATGGTTTATGTATAGATTTTTTAGAGAAATATTTTTAATACATATATCGCTTTATATTATTTGAACTAAAAAAAATGTTTTCATCTAAAGTCATCTCGAAGTGAAAAATGCCTACTTGCACATCCTTACAAATAATCTACTAAAAAGTGAAGATAGAAAGAAAGATCAAAACAACCATGTTTGATCTGTGCAAGATCTCTAGAACACAAAGATCATGTTAAGAACATCTAAGATTTGCTAATACTACTAAGTGAATTAGCAAAATAACTTATAATGGTCATTATTAAAAACCACCCAAATCCTAACATTTAATAAAAAAGTGTATAAACACAGGAAGAGATGTACAAATTATTGGGGGATAATGCTGATGTGCCATTGTACAAAAATATATGAGAAGATACAGGAAAAGAGAATAAGAAATATAATGAAAGGAAGGTGGAGAGGAATAACACGAATTAAAGGAACAGATGTCTACAATAAACTTAATCTTTGCCATTCGATAGCTGATGGAAAGAAGGTACAACTATGAGAAAGACTTGGTAATGGTATTTATGGATGTGGAGAAGGTATTTGATAGCGTGGATTGAAATTAAATTTGGAAAGCGATGGAGGAGGCATAAGTGGAAAGAGGCATGGTAATGAGATAAAAAAGCATGTATGAGGAAACGGGAGTTGGTTTATAATGGAGAGTGGAAGGACGAAGTGGTTCCAAATAAAAAATGGAGTGTAACAGGGTAGTGCCAGGAAAACTCGAGGAGGGAAAAATTAACGCCATTATGTTTGCTGATGACTTGATGGTATGGGGTGAAACGGAAGAGGAAGTACAGGAACAACTACAAGAATGGAATAAGGAATTAAAAGGGTGTGGAATAAAATTTAGCATGGCCAAGTGCGAAGTGATGGTAATGACAAGGAAGAGGGTAAGGCCTAATAAAGCTATAAGGTTGGATGGAGGAGAGCTGAGAAAAATACAGAACATAAAATATCTCAGAAGCGTGATTGAGGAGAAAGTTGGCGATAGAGAGGATTTAATGAGAAGAGAGCAGCAGTGAGCGTTGTTCTATTGGTGCGTAAGAGACCTGCTATGGAGAAGGGAAGTCCCCATGGAGTGTAAGGAAGTGTTGTACAGGGCGTACTTTGTACCTATTGTTACATATGCAGCAGAAAAATGGACAATGAATGTAAGAGAAACTAGGAGAGTAGAGGCCATGGGAATGATGTTCATGGGGAGCATGTTAGATGTCACAAGGAGAAACAAAATTAAGACTGAAGTTATCCGGGGTAGAGTGGGGGTACAGAAAAGGATGATGAAGAAAATGTTGGAAATGGGATATGTGGAAAAAGACCTAAGGGGAGGCCAAGCAAGAGATGGGAGGCCAAGCAAGAGATGGGAGGCCAAGCAAGAGATGGGAGGAGTATGTAAAATAAAGTGTTCAAGTGAGAGGAGAAGAATGGTAGAAATTAAGGAGGAAGATGGAGGTATTTTACTAAACTGACCACAGGCTGGAAACAGTTGATGATGATGATGATGATGATGAGAAACACTGAACAGTAATATGAAGTAAGTGAAAGTGAAGGAAGCCAACCTGAAAGGAGTTAAGTTATGGCTAGATAGGGACTAACACATTTCTCCCTTCAGTTCTTCTTATACTCTACACATTTTCCCAGTTACAAATAATTTTTAATATAAAGAGATATTCCTTTTCATATAAAGACACATAAATAACGTACAAAACACAAAAATAAAGAGAATGAAAAAAAATAAACTAAAAATTACAAATTTAATGACGAAAGCCCCTAGAGAAAGAGGAAAAATGTTGGAAGAATCCAATGCACAAAGGTGAAATCTTCTTTCTTTATTCGGTCTTCTATAGTAGAAATAGTAACACTCACCATAGAAGAGAGAGAAAAAAGATGTCACCTTTGTACATTGATTTTTACCCAAATTTTTCCTCTTTTCGTATGTTGGCTATTTTCATTAAATGTGCACTTATAGTTCAGAGTTTATTTTTCCTTTTTCTTTATTTTTATCAACTTCCATTATTGTACAATTATTCTAGACCATGGGCCTCCTCATTGCTAAGCAAGTGTAAAACACAAAGAAAGAAATAAGGGGCTGCATGCTCGAAGAATTCTTGATATTGCTTAAATGCCCTGAAATTTAATCCTCAAAATTGAGGTACTGAAAATTGTGATCTTAAAATTAAACCAATATTATTTCAATTTCAGTGAGCATGAAGGAATTGAGTTTAACATCCTTAATTTAAAATAAGCATATATATGGTGCTTAATGTAATTTGCCAAATTATTATTTGACTTATCGTTAAGTTACCTTGTGGGTGCGTGGTAACCGGAGGATGCAGTCCTTCCTGCGAGGAATGGGAAATGTTTAAGGTCAAGCTTGTCCTCAATAGATTCCTCCATAATGTCCTTCACAACTGGAGTCCATCGGGACATCTGATATGTCTGTTCTGTGATGCGCTCCTTGCGAGGGACTTGGTAGATCTTCTTACGATTACCCTGACAATATAGACAGACGCTCAAGTTGTTTAAAAGCTAAAAATGTTCTAATATACACTAAATTTAATACAATAATATGTTCCCCTACCTCAGCCTGAAATAATTACCCTCATCTACAGTAGTGACCCAAAAATAAGATAGTTTTTTCACCAAAAACCACCTTTATAAAACCTTCGTGCCACCTATAATCTCTTACTTCGATAGTGTGTAACAAATGGTGTACTGTTTGAGACTGTGTATAGTTATACATACAGTAGTGACCCAAATTTAGTACAATGTTTTTCTCCTAAAATTGTTATTTCTATAACTGTATTCATATTATACGTGGAGCCGAACTTTTTCAATGAAAAATAAAGTGTATTGTGTGCCAAATTATATTATTCTTAAGAGAATCAGTTTTTCTGTTAAGTTTACAGATCATGTACTACCCTGAAAGGAATAATGTAAAAGTTTATTGTTTCCAATGTAGCTATCTTAAATGCGTTATCACCATGGAATCAAGAGAATTAAGCCTGATCAGTATTTTCAGGGTAAGAAAAGTGTACAGAATAGAAAAAAATATTGTGGGGCTGACAGTGTACCCAAGATGGTATCCAAAGACCAATAAAACTTGTTCAGAAACTTAAGTTATATTTCGAGATTAATCTTCTCAGTTTTATTATGAATGTGATGGATGATTCATGCTAAAAACTTATTATTGTTCAAACCATGCTTATCATAAATATGTAGAACATCAGTGCAATAACATTTGTCAAAATCAGGAAAGTGTAAATTGTGAGGAGATTAAATTTTTTCAAATGCAATTAGAACCGTAGGTTCAGTTGAATTACATGATGGGAATAAACTTGAGTTATCAAGTTAGAATGATACTACACCGAGTAAAATAAAACACTTTGTAGATGATATTTGAAGTTTAATAAGCCCGGTGGGTAGTAATCACTTCAGAGGCCGGACGCTCTTAGGAAGGATTCTCATGTTAAACTGGCCTGCTGATGACGGGGAGATTAAGGTTCAAACCCAAGTCTGTTCTGCTAAGGTTTGTTTTACTAAATAGTTTTCCACTCTCCTTCCAAACAAATCTTGGTACATACCTACCTCTAAAATGATATTTTATTCATACCTACCCAATCAAAGTAATTATCATAAATATGTATAACCTAAACAGGTAGTAAGACACGCTGATTTTAAAAAGCCCCATAAAATATTTTTTCGACCATGAAACAAATGACAAAAAATATTTGACTTATAATAATATTTAATTTATTAGACTCGGGCCCATTTCAAAGTGAAAAAGTGGACTTGGTGCACCCTTATTTTGGTTCAAATTTCAAATTCACCGTCGAGTTAACAGTAAACACAAAAGATACTCACGTCCAACACCACGTTGATGCCAAGGTTGGCCATGTTGATTATGGTCTGCTTCTCCTCTGGTTTGATTTGTGCATGTTGGATCAACTTTGTGAGGTTTTCATCACTGATGCCGTTCTTTGAAATAATGTAGAGTGAGATGATGCGCATTTTGTCGCAGTTGGACACAGACTCATCTAGCAGAATTGGCACAATGTTGCGCATGTGGTCCTTAATGCGCTCACCCTCTGCGTCTGTACCCATTGCAAGATCCTAGCACAAAATATATTACCAACTTGAAATTAAAATCAATTTAACATTTGAAAACATTTAGTGTGTTCCATAATTTTGTGCAAAAAAATTTCTGAAATTATTATTTAAGTTATTACAATTGTATGTTTTCTAAACATGAAGCGATTCAGAATTCTTGTAAACTGAATATTCAGAGTCAATATTTGGATTTTGTAGATAAAATTAAACTTAGTATTTGAGATTCAAATTTGAAATAAAGAAGGAGTAAGCCAATCTCAAATTGTAATAGATAAATTTCCCCTCACCTGTTCCACCTTGCACAGCTTGTCAACATAACCCTGGTAAACTTTCATGCAATCCTCTGCCAGATGCAAGTGTGTTGAATACTTGCTCAGTTCCTTCTGATACTGTGGCATCTTCTTGATCATCTGCGACAAGTCCCGCATAGACTGTTTATCGCTCTGAGGAACTCGTTTTGAGTCAATAAACTTCTTCAGATTCTTTGTCACATTTCTGCAAAAGATTTTTAAAAATACTTTATATTAGAGATGTCAAAACTCAATTTATCCATTTTTAGTGAAATTTAAACAATCGAGAATTAATCTTAATTCTCAGTTTGGAGTAAATGAGATAGTAGAAGAGGAAGCAAGACTGAGATGGTGTGGGCATGTAATGAGGATGGAAAAAGAGAGTATGCCGAAGAAAATATTGGAAATAAAGTATGTGGGAAAAAGAACGCAGGGGAGGAGGACAAGAGAGAGATGGGAGTAGCAGATAACAGAAAGTGTTCAAGTGAGAGGAGAATAATGGAAGAAATTAAAGGAAAAAGAGTTGTGGAAGAATAGAGGAAGATGGAGGCATTTTACTAAACTGACCTGGCTACAGGATGGAAACAGTTGATGATGAAGATTCAAGTTTTTATGCAGTGATTCTTAGTTCTCATACCCCAGTATGAGAAAGTGATAATATTTATTTTTTATTTACTCAAGGTATTTAGGTACTTTCTGAACCGACTGATTATATCAGCACACCAGAATTTAGATGAGTGACCATAAAGGCTCAACCAATGTTGCCACTAAAGGTATTTTCATATACCTTCCAGGGTTCTTTAACATGCACATGCCACAATCGACACAAGACCGGCGGCTTTACTTTCCCTCCGAAGGAAGTTATGCTACAAATTTTTAACATCTTTCGACCTAAGCTGGGTATGAACCCACAAGAGTCCAGAGGCGAGCACTTTACCGCAAAACCACCAAAATCAATGTAATGATATTTAAAATAGAAGCTACAATATTCATAATTGAATAATTTTTCGATGTGATCATTAATTTGTTTGCAGTTTCTCTTCAATAGTGGCCAATTCCAAATTTTCTCAACATCATCTGATCTTCCATGAATAAAACATGACTGCTTTGTTAAAGTTATTTTTACTTTTTACATTTATTGTTTTTTCAACTATATAATATAAGGTAGGTAAATAAATATTATTTTAATGTGATATTGGATGCATTAAAAATGTAAATGTGTAGTAATTGAAATGAAAATAAGAAAATTGATGTTGAAATTTTAAAATGAGAATTGAGAAAAACAAGAATGGTGACATCTAATTTAAATTGATTTGTTAAAATTATATAGACCAAATTGATTTTAATTTTGAAATATTATTAAACCTACTGTGAAACGACAGCAATGTGTTGATGCCTCAGATCTACCCATAATTCATCATTCTCATCCAGCAAAACTTCCTTTTCAGGGGCACCAGCTGTTGCTTCATATCTGTGATAAACAATCAAAGAGAAAACACATAACTGCAAAAACATGTAAATTTAGATATTAAGTATAATTTACAAAATGCTATATTGCAAATATAGTATATTTAGTCTTAAATAATAAATTAAGTCAACATCACAAACTATAGAATAATTATTTCAGATTATTTTAGACTAACTAGCACTAATTTGTGACTTAAATAACAGCCAAAACTTTTAACTTTTTTTAATCTTTGTAATTTTCAAATATGGAATTTTACTCTTGAATCAAATTCAAAGTGAACGAATAATTAAAATCAAATTTTTCAAAGCTTCACACACTCCTAGAAACAATATACTTTTTAATAAAATCAATATAGCAAGTGAAATATTTTATGGGCCAGTTTAACAAACACAATACAAAATTTCAACTTTCTTATAACTTTCACAATGAGGAGGCCCAAAGACTAGGTGAAAGTTTAATGGAGAAAGCTAACCTAAAGAAATATGAAAAATGTGGTAAGAATCCAATGCACAAAAGTGTCATTCTTCCTTTCTTCTCTAAAAAATGATCACCTTCACAGCAACATATAATACATTTTTGGAAATATTCCTTTTTCATTACAAATCGCTGAGAAAACCACCTTTTCACATTTAGAGGTACGATATTTTGTTATATTTGGAAGAAGGTACGAAAGGTGGATATAAACATATAAAAAAGAACAAACATAATGTGGCTTTTAGAGTGACAATAAAAACACAGTTCACACTTTACATTAATGCCGCTGGACAAAGAGGTAATGGCTCTCTCTTGAAGAAAATTGATCACTACCCCCTCCAATCACTCAACATGGGTTTCATTCTATCGAAACTAATCAGGAAGGATGTGAAACGCAAAACGCAAATACCTAAAAGAGGAAACCAAAAAACACAAAAGGGAAAAATGAAATTGGTAAAGAATATAGGAAATAATAACAAGAAGAAGAAGCACATAAAAAGACTAAATTAAACACGATACAAAAATGTTTCCGCTACACATATGAAAAGTTTTTTTAGCGACATGTCTTACTACCCGTACAGGTTATACGATTAAGTACTAATTAGGCTAATGAGTTAGGAATTGGGAATGTTGAATTTAGAGGAAGTGAACCCGCATTTGCATCAAGGTTGAGTGGAAATCCATTTAGGAAAAACTACCTACAGTTCACCTAACCGAGATTTGAACCTCGATCTCCCCGTCTTCAACACTCGAGCTCAACACAAAACTAGTGTGTTAGCAAACTACGCCACCGAGGCGAGGGATGAAAAGTTTTAAAGTGACTGAAATTGTAGTTGAAAGTGCAAGTTGGAGGTGTGTATAAAGTATGAAGAAAGGGAAAGAGAAGTTTGTTTTTACCAAGGTCTAACCTAACTGTCCTTTCAGGTTAGCTCCTTTTCCTATTACTTAAATTACATTATTGTACAGTGTTTCCACACTGTCTCCATATATTTCTAGACTGTTGAGTAATTATTATTCTTTGATTTATAGTAGGTGTGTTTGAATTCCACTTCAATTCCAAGCGAACTCGAATCGAAAAAAAGAAGTATTCTCAAAGCCAAATCGAAATTTGAATATTTTTTTTAGCCGTTTTATGATTAAAAATATTTTTCAGTTATTTATGTAACTTTATGTATTGAAATTACTTGGAAAATGCTTTTAATACACAAATATTTGTAATTTGTTGTTTTATTCTGATAAATCAAGTCATTATCACAACTCAAACAATAAAATTACTACAGATTTTTTTTCATATGCATATTATTTAGTAGGTACGGCTCATAATGGGAATAATTGATTATTAGTGGCAAATATTTATAACTATCCAAGCCGAAATTTTTTCAAAGGTATTATTCAAGTTGGTATTATTCAAGTTGATATTAGTTTCAAAGCCAAGTTAAAATTTTGAAACTTCGTACACCCCTAATATATAGCAGGATTTATATTAAGAAAATGTAAAACTAAAAATTAGATTTATCGATTGGATTGTATGTTATTGCTTCATTCCATAGAGTAAAAACCAATTGTTAACTCACTTATAAACATCGTTTTCAATGGGCAGCAAGTCGTATGCCATGGCTTGCAGGGTAAGCTCATGCAGTAGGGGGGAGACACAGTCGAACCCCCGGTCCAAGATGATGAGCTGTGACCGAGCTTTCTCGGGGCCCTCGCCCATGGTGGGTTCGTCTGCCTTGTACGCATCCAGCTTCTGTTGAATCATTTGGGCCAACTCCACATTCTTGTCATAATCACTGGAGGAGGAACATTTCAGTCAGCAAAGAACGCTCAAATAAAATTAGGACTCAATTTTAATTCCCTGGGTGGGTGAAAGATTATTATTGATTGATATTGCAGAACACCACTCCCTGGTACCTTATTCTTAATCGATAAGACTTCACTGATGAGAAGATCTATAAGAAGAACACAGCAGGGGAAAGGTGTTCTACAGTTATATATGAACACTGCTTTGGAAAAGAGAAGTACCTCTGCAATGTAAGGAAGTGCTGTAATATATGGCATACTTTGTACCCATAATTCATTTGAGGCGGAAACCATATGATATTGGATACAAGAGAAAAAAAAGAAAGTGGAGGCCATGGTAATGAATTTCGTGAGGAGCATACTAGGTGTCCCTATGAGAAATAGGCAAGAGTTAGGATACAAAGCAGAGGGTACATAAGATAGTAGAAGACGCAAGAGTAAGATGGTATGGGCAGGAAATTAGGGCAGTCTTTTTAAAGGTGATTTGGATTCTTTTTTTTTCCTTTTTTTTATTTTTAGAGAAGAAAGGGGTCGGTCAATGATTAAAGAGTTGCACTAGAAGATCGAGGTAAAGTCCCAAGAAAGAGTGTTCCAAAAATCAGGAGAGTAGGAAGCTAATGGAGGTGGATAAAATAGCGTTGTTTTAATCCTAACAGTATTCTAGGGGTCAATTATATGCTAATAGATGTCTGGGATCTATAGGAAGGTGAGAGGGAGGGAAAAGGATGAGTACAGTAGCCCCATGGCTTCTTTGGTGCTGAATGACAGCTTTAAAATGTTACCAGACCAAATAACATATCCCTACGCCGAACCAGATGATCTGTAAAAACATGTGTTTAGCAGCTGTCACTTCTGACATTCAAAATTTAGGTATATATCAAATTTAGGTATATATCTAAATTTTGACTGCCAGAAGTCAGTTGTGAGCTGTCAGTCAGCACCAAAGAAGCCATGGGGCTACTGTAGCTTTACTTAAGCACCCGATTTATTCTCTGGATATGAGAAGTAATGCCTGAGGGAGGGAAAAGAGAGTTTGTCCTTAGAGATATAACCTGGGTGAAAGACTGTTCTACAGGCGATTAGCTTCATGCCTGATCGATGTCCTCTATGACGAGAATTTTTCATCTAAGGAGGTCAAGTCATGTTTGTGCTATAGTAGTTTGGCCTGTTATTGCCACCTGAGGGAGACGCCCAGTGCAGGCGCAATACTAGTAGATGTCAGGGCAGAAGGCCTGTGAAGAGTGGTTCGGGGAGCAGGACCGTGAAGGCGCAATCTTCGTGGAAGGGTGGTACAGGGAGCAGGACCGTGAAGTCCCAATCTTCGTGGAAGGGTGGTACGGGGAGCAGGACCGTGAAGGCCCAATCTTCGTGGAAGGGTGGTACGGGGAGCAGGACCGTGAAGGCCCAATCTTCGTGGAAGGGTGGTACGGGGAGCAGGACCATGAAGTCCCAATCTTCGTGGAAGGGTGGTATGGGGAGCAGGACCGTGAAAGGCCCAATCTTCGTGGAAGGGTGGTACGGGGAGCAGGACCGTGAAAGGCCCAATCTTCGTGGAAGGGTGATTCGGGGAGCAGGACCGTGAAAGGCCCAATCTTCGTGGAAGGGTGATTCGGGGAGCAGGACCGTGAAGGCCCAATCTTCGTGGAAGGGTGGTACGGGGAGCAGGACCGTGAAGGCACAACCCTCAAAGATAGGAGAGCAGAACCGTGAAGGCGCAACCCTCAAAGATAGGAGAGCAGGCTCGTAAAGACGCGATCTTGGAGGAAGAGGGGTAGGGTGAGCAAGATCGTGAAGGTGTAAACCTGGAGGAAGAGGGGTAGGGTGAGCAAGATCATGAAGGTGTAAACCTGGAGGAGGAGGGGTAGGGTGAGCAAGATCATGAAGGTGTAAACCTGGAGGAAGAGGGGTAGGGTGAGCAAGATCATGAAGGTGTAAACCTGGAAGGAAGAGGGGTAGGGTGAGCAAGATCATGAAGGTGTAACCCTGGAGGAAGAGGGGTATTAGCAAGACCGTGAAGGTTCAACACAGGTAGCCAGTTTGTAGTTGATTGCTTGATTTTGTTTATTTCAGAGAATGAGACTAGAGACTGCAATACCTCTGATTGCATTGTTTATATTTACACTTATATTTATTCAAACATATAATACATTCAGCAATGTCATCATCGTTGAAAACTACTGTTTCTAGCCTGGGGCCTGGTCAGTTTAGTAAAATGCCTCCCTCTTTCTCTATCCTTGCACTTCCTTCATTAATTTCTTCCATTATTCTACTATCACTTGCAAAATTCTTGTTATCTGATCCTCCCATCTCTTTCTTGGCCTCCCTTGCAGTCTTTTCCCTACATATTTAATTTCCAACATTTACTACTTCTATTATTTCATGTACTTCTTGTACCTCCACTTTTTCCTGGATAACTTCATTCCCATGGCCTCCACTTTCCTAGTCTCCCTTACTTTCAATGTCCATGTTTCTGCTGCATATGTGACAATGGGTACACAGTACACCCTGTATAACACTTCCTTACACTTCAAGGGCACTTCTCTTCTCCAAAGCATGAAAGAACAACTCTCCTTGCTATCCTCTTCTCATTAAATCTCCTCTACTTCCACCTTTTGCCTCAATCACTCTTCCAAGATATTTTACCTTCTGTACTTTTCTCAGCTCTACTCCATCCAACCTTATTCCCTTCCTTGTCATTATCATCACTTCACACTTTCCCATGCTATATTTAATTCCACACTTTTTTACTTCCTCATTCCAGTCCTGTAGTTGTTCCTGTACTTCCTCTTCTCCCCC
>CABFVX010001746.1:127806-144856 GCA_902151425.1 Timema shepardi
CCCCCCCCTACCATCAAGTCATCAACAAGAATCATGGCTTTGATGCATTCCCCCCCGCCCCCCAAAGTTTTCCTGGTACTCTGTTCATGACCATTTCCATTACCATAAAAAAATAGTAAAGTATAATGTCCCCTGTTTTATTTAGGTGCCCAGTAGCAAACCCTAACTACAACACTACCTCAATTTCGTAGAGACTTACATGGTTGGGATGTACCCCGAGCGGTAGGGGTTGGAATGGGTGGTTCGTGGGGAATGAGACTCGAATGTTAGTCCAATAAGATATATTTATTAATCAATTCAGATGACTAAACTACTACATAGGTAACCGGGTAGCTCTCCCGTGACGAGGGAGCAGGCACGGCAGCGGGACTCACAAACCTTCCTATAGAGCTGCGATCGACCCTCTGGTGGGAGGAACTACCAGATCACATTTTATTCCCTTCGTGGTTTAGTCAGTCGTTGCTAGATGCATGGCTTCTCTTCAACTGGGGTGAAGACCCGCCCCTACTTTTTAATCAACCAATCACTAAACAAGGTGCTATTACTATTACTTAAACTTGCTGATCTTGATGTGTCCAACAAGCCAGGAAGGTCCATCGGTCGCATCGTACTCACACGTCAACAGAATGCAATCTATATGACATATATACTATTCTCAGCAGGATAGCAACCCAACACTCTTGACTTCCAAGGAAATGTACAAGAGTGGGTTAACCTCTTGCCAGAATAAACCTTAAAATAACTATACTCTTATAAGAGGTGAAAAATTCACTCAATTTTTTTATTTGGTACCAATCTGTTATTCTTAGTAACAAACTCTTGGATTGATACATATACAATAAAGATATTTACTCATGAATATATTTACAAAGTAAAGAAAGATAAATAAGATCATCTTATCCTTAAGCGTCTCTTCTTCTCCTCCTCAGAGGTAAAGGTCAGTTTACTTCGTTATTCGCGACCAAAGACTGAATGCTGGAGTTATGGTACTTGAGGCAAACTGCTATCACAATCCAGCTTGGCTGACTCAGTGAATAGTAGAAGTTAATGTGTCATCTCTTCTGGGAGAGGATTCTGGTGTGTTATGGAAGTAACAAGAAGAATGAAAATACCTATTTGGTTTACGTAAATGGATTTGTCCTTTAACCCAAGGCTCTAACAATGAGTTCAGTATTTAAATTAAATGTTTATTTTATGTTCTGATACAACTTTATTAATCTTCGCTCATGACCAAGAATGTTAAGGTACTGTGATTCAAAATCAACCAACACCTTTTGAAAAACTTTAATTCATATTTAAGACGAGTTAAACAAAAAATTGTATTCCCATAAAACTAAACCAAACATTGTTATTAGTTCTTGATTTTATTTTGAGTACCATAATCATGTTAAACACCTATAAAAAAAATTTGCATAAAAATGCATAGTTTGTAATCAATATAAATCAACTTGCTCACTTTAGCACTTACCATCGATATCTCACGGATGGATACTCGCCCAGCGTAGCACACAGTGTGGCAATTTGTTCTGCGATGCGCTCCATGTTGGCGTTTCGTCCGCTGGCGAATGATGGGTTGTAAAAGCACTGGAAAGTTTCAGGGGAATCCAGGGAAAACACCTGCATGGGAAAATGTTACATATACCTAATAATTAGTGGAAAATCCATCTTTATACAGTATGATTAAGTGCCCTTGTACGGGAAAATATCACATATATATGTTAGTAAAAAGGGCCTCTTTAGACAATGTGATTACGTTTAACACACTGTTATCATAGATGAGTTCATCCACATTATAATAAAACGAATATGAAAGCTGGATTTGAATTCCAATGATTTGAAATTTGTTCGAGTGTATGTTTTAGCGCTAATAGTCCCTTTGTGTTAAATATTTTTTCAAAGATACCCATAGGTTTTACCGTCTATATAAATAAAATACACAAATATAAGATAAAGATTTTTTAGAAATATGACATTTTAAAATAGTATTTTAAGCACACCCCTAAGCTTAACAAATATTTACACAATACACATAATTTTAGGCAAAATTGAGTCAGATCCACTAAAATATTTGTATAATTGTGCTACATGATACATAAAACAAAGAAAAGCGTATCTTCATTTATATTAACTTAATTTTGCCTAAAATATTGGTTGATCCCTATTTTTTAAAATAAGGTTAATATTCTACATAAGTGAACAAAATGATAAAGTGTTTAACATATAGAAGCATAAATAATATAAAAAATAGTAAACATGCATGCATAGCCTTAGAGATTTAAAAAATCCAGTGATATTTTTATCTAAAGTTAAAAAGAAATAAATTTATCAGAAGCACTCCACTAGCTAAAGAAAAGAATTAATTTTAAAACTATGTATATACAAAATGCCATATAAAAAATATTATTTAAGAATTACATAGCCAATTAATAATCAATGTAAAGGCTTTAAAAAATACATAAGTGGCTTAGGATGTCAACGTTATAAATAGGACAAAACACTTAGCTTAGATAAAGACCAAATTATAATTTTCAACTCAAATTTAAGTCAATATTATCTACTAACTTGAAACAAAGATCATAATTTGAAAATGAATTTAATTTTAAATTATGTAGTTTTAGACTCTAAAATATTGTTTTTAATAATGTTTGTACATCTATTTTTTAAGAGTGTTTGTATTTATATTTATATTTAAGTATATTTAGTTCTTAAGTTTTAATGTAAGGGTTGTTTATTGGCCCAAGTTAAAGTGAAGGGGTAATGAGATAAGGGGATGGAGGAAAAAACTCCCTAGTGTAACCAGATGAAATTTGAAACTTGATCTATTAACCAGAAGCTAATTTATTTCTAAGCCTGATGCTTTAGACTGTGTGAAAGAAAATATTATTAAATTTCAAATCTAATTTTACATCCCGAGAAATACCTTTTGCAATCATTTACCAAATTATTCCTTATTTAAAGAAAATATACAAGCTAGAGAAAAATGTAAGCTTTTGCCAATACAAAATTTTCTTTATAAATTAAATATGAATATTTGGAACCATCAACTCAAAATAATTCCCAATCTAAAAAAAAAAATTAAAAATCTGTTAAAAATTTGAAATTCTGAAGCTTCATGCACCACTTAAAAAGATCAATGCAATTTATAAATGTGTTTACAGTAAAAATTAGATTAACAGAAAAATATATTTAAAAAAAAATTAAATAGGAAGAACCCTAGTTGAAAAATCAATAGATTGAGGGAATAGATTTTCTAATATTAAGGATGACAATTTAAACATAATTTAACTCAAGGGTAAGCAAAATTAAACAAATATGATTGTCAATCCAAAAAATAGCTCATTCATAAAAAAAAACTAGGGGTCAATTTAACTCACAAACCTGACTCTCATATGGCAAGAACGCAATGTTGATTTCTTTCAAGGTCTTAATCTTTTTGGCAGCAATTGATTTGCACAATTCATTAAACAATTCCTCTTGGCAGACTGTCAATGAACACACACACACCTATAGATTAGTACCAGCATACCTCTACTGTGAGAAATATTTCAACAGCTAAAAATAGTGACAAGAAAAACAAGTGTTTCAATGTTAAGAACAATCACATGGAATTGAAAGAAAACAATGACTTACAAAACATAACATATTAGGTGTAGATGGGTACAGACTTACTTAGGGTCATGACACTGGTCTTGAGGTACAATATTCACTCCAATTTTCATATAAAGGGCCTTTTAATTTATTAATTTTTGCGCCAAACACCAGTAATATTTTAGTTTCACATCCTACTACATGTTCAGGTTATACACCTATGTACCAATTATGCTAGTATGTTAAAGATGAGTAAGGTTGAATTTAGAATAAATGTACCCATATTTGTGTGGAGGGAGAGTGGAAAACCATTTAGGGGAAAAAACCTAAGTATACTCTAACAGGATTCAAAACCCAGTATCCCTGTCGTCCGCAGTCCAATCTATTGTGAGGATGATATCCTATGCAATGAAGCCACCGAAGCAGGTGATAGTGATATTATTCATCCAAAGTGACAGCTGCATATCACAGGACTCAACCGCAAAATGAAAGCGAAACTTTCCAGGATCATTTTTGGCAGCTAGGATAAATTCTGTATAAAATTTATTTGAAACATTTTACCATTTCAAAGTTACAAAGAGTGTGAGAGAAACTTTTGTTAGGGCTCTGTGAGTATTCGTATTTCGAACTTCGAGCCGAGCTCGTCCTTTAAGTTCGAGATCAAGATTGAAAGTTTTGTAGGCTCATCATTTTCGAACCTTCACTTGATGTAGGCCTACTTAATAATTCATTTTTAAAACGGAATAGTAAGCATAGGTTATTTAATTGAGATAATATCGTCATTTTCACTTATACATCATTCAGTTACTTAACAAATGGTTATATGTATGAAAATAGTGTGTTGAGCAAAAAAAATTTGTAATAAATAAATAGTAGTTTACTTGTATTGCCATGGCAAAGCAATGAAAATAGAAATAGCTAAGAAGATTACTAACTTATTGAATGATTCTGTTTACTATTTTCACCTGGTCCCTTCTAAAATAATAATTTATGTTGAATTAAAAATGCAATATCAAGAATATATTTTTATATTAAATGTTTTCAAATTCAAGATATTTAAAATTCATATTAATTAATATGTTTAGCTACAAAACTAGCACTAGTTTAGTTACTATTTAGTTATATAATATTGTTGGTTAACCTGTCTAAAATCTATGTTGAATTTATTTATTGCAATACATACTTTACCAAACTTACCACATTTATACTAAAAAATCATTTACTATTTCATATTGTTTGCTAGAAATATTATTTAACCCATATTATCTTTAATTTTAAACTATGAGCATCAACTTTTATAAGCATTAAAAATCGAATTGAAGTAATTTCTCAGTAAAATAATGTCTAACGAGAGCCCGTACAATACACATGTGCAACTGCACATAGAGGAATGTAAATGGAACAGAAGACGTGATCATGCATGAGGAATAATAAATGAAATACGATACACTTTAAATTTCCAACTGTTTATGATTCTTACGTTTTCTTATAGGGTAAGTTAAGTTACTGAATCATATTTTGGGGAAATATTAGCTTATTAAAACGACAATTTTATTAATTTTTCATCAAGACAGTGTAGAAACACTATTCAATAATGTAAAGTGATAGTGGAGGAAGCCAACGTGAAAGGATAGTTAGGTTAGGGCTAGATTTAAACAAACACACTTCTCTATTTCTTCTTAAACTTTTACACTTCCCACTTTTCCAATCTTCCACAGTTGAAAATTGTTTTGAATTTTCGGAAATATTTATTTTTCTTATGAAGAAGAATTAATGAAAAGGTAATATTTTTGAAAATTCGAAACAAATGTGCTATTGTGGAAGTTTTGAAGAAGTGGTAAGTGTAAACGTGTTTGAAGAAATGAAGAGAAAAATGTGTTTTTCTATTTAGGCCTAACCTATCATTTAAGGTTAACTTCTTCACTATCACTTACCTTACAATATTGTGCAGTGTTTCTACACTATTTTTTTTGTACATTTCCAATCTATTATGCAATTATTCATTCTATTACTTTTTTTATAAATGTTAGTGTAATTTTAATTTCCTTAAAGATATGAGTGTTGAGACGAATTTAATTAGTTCTGTAATAAAAAAAATATATAATATAATGAAATAAAAGGTTTTAAAAGAAAAAATATATTTTCTTTATCTATATGATTTGTGTTTTTGTTGGGCGCCACCCCTGGTATCTAGGGGAAAAATAATAATCAAAAGGAACAATACATTTACCTCGGCTATAAACTCAGTGGCACAACGACTCTCAACCTCGAGACCACTGGGTAAACTTAAAACTAAAAAAACATGAACAATTTAGATTTAAAAAAAATGGATTGTTGAATAAAATGTAATTTAGACTACCAATAAAAATAAATGTATAAAAAAAACAATTGTTGGCACTTTTGTGAATTTATTGCTGTTTCCTTTTTGTCCACATCCAAATCCTACCTATGGAATTCCGGTTAATTATAATTCTAATTTAATAAAGTATAGTACAGTATTGTTGAGACCAAAAGAGAAAATATATATTTACAATCAATAAAATTAATAATTAGACATAAAATAACATGTTAAATAATTCTTTGTATTAGTCTGTCCTGCTGGAAATAAAAGAGTTCTGGTTTATTTAGGAAAAAGAAAAGAAATGATTACAATAATCAAAATTTGAAGAGTTGGTTTGACCTCACCCATGTATAATTAGTCCATACTGAAACACCATCTTCATAAATTTGTTTCACTTGAAATTCTTCCACAATTTAAATAAGCATAAACATTGTAGCTCTTACACACTCTCTTAGCTTCCCCTTTTTACTATTTTCACTTTGATCTTCCACTTTTGAATCAATATAAAATAATTTAAATTGGGAGCCCACATCCATTTGGCTCCATCTTGGACCACCAACCCAGGAAGAACTCCTCACTACTATTTTAAAAACCTTCCAATCTTTATTCAAATTTAAAAATGTTCTATTCCAAGTCCAAAGAGAAAACAAACTATATATAAATAAAAACGAAAATGAATTGTTGGCTATAGACTAGTGATAAAATAAAAATGAAATGTAGGTTTAATATAAGTATTTAAATATAGCCAATTGAATAAGAATAATGTTTTTAATAAAGAATTAAATGTATATTTCCTTCTGTCAAAATTAAAAATCGCGCTCGTTTTTATTCCTTTCTTCTTCTACAACCAAAAACTCGCTCCTCACTTGTTTGTTAGCACTGCGCATGCGTTAAAACAAACATGGCCGACAGTGAAAACTAATACAATAGTCAATCACACTTCTTAAAAGGATAATTAACATGCTTAATAAAAGGTAAGTGTTCTTCCTTAAATCAAAATTCCTTATTTAAATTATTTAAAACAATGTTTTACGTTGTTCCTTCCGTCCTTTTACTTTATTCAAATTTATGTAAACATCATCATTAGTCAGGCTGGGAATCAGCTGATGAACTTCGAAGATTTCACGGGAAATAAAATAGGAAACTGTTCACAAAAATAGAAAAAAATAAGGAAATATAAGGTAGGGTGGCAAATAACATCATAGTTCTTATATAAGGTCCTATTTTTTTTAGTGTTATTATTTTTAAATTGTGTTTCTTTTAAGTGTTAGTTCTAATTTAAACCCCAATATTTCCATTTTGAACTTTTTTTCTAAAAGTATTTATATTTATAAAAAAAATTAGTGTTATTCATAGTTTAAGAACATATGTTCAGTATATTTTGTAAATCTGAAATGTTAAAGATGTGATACCTATTTACATTTGAAATAAACAAATATATACTCTTTACAATTAAAAATTATGAATAGATTCAAACTCGACTCGAACTCGGGAGTTTTTTATAAATATTCGACTTGAATGAAAAAAATTAAGCTAACAGACCCCTAACTTTTGTTTCCTTTACAATGCAATTGAATCGTAAAAATCGTGAGCATAGCTGGAATGTTGTTTATAGAGACTACTCATGTACATTTAATTAATGTACTGAACATTCTGGACTAAGTGGGGGTTTAGCTTTAGATAGAAGGTTTAAAAAAAACATAGCAGTGAGTTACTTATATGTATACGTTATTAAAATTCCACTACATAAATAATTTACTAGGTAGTTATAAACATAAAATTTGCTACTCAAATGGTATGTTAATCGCACATCAAAGTTGACAGTCTAAATTAGTTTCAATAATATTTATGAGCATTAATCATTTCCAAAACCATTCTGTTAGCAATTTGAATTTAAATTCATATAAAGAATAAGTGTGACAATCTCTCTGTAACACAATTACCCCTTATCAGTCGGCAACGCCTGTCTACCCCAGCTACACCTATTCATATTAAATTGACAGTGAGCCTCTGAAGCATCTAGGACAGTGCAAAATGTTTGCTAACACAGTATGAAATGCTTCCAGTCCTAAAAATGAAGTAGATTTATTCAAATGTACTGTACTATATATAATATGTGTAAAATAAAGTGCCTTAAACAAGCTATAACAAGTCAATAAATATAGTGGTATTGTATAATATGAAACACAGATAAAAGACAAATACTAACACACTTATTTAAAAACACTTTAAAATACCAATACTGCATGTAGGTAGTAAACAACAGAAAGTTGTTTCAGTGATGCTAACTTAATTATTGATTAGGGATGAAAACTTCTTTGAAGGACTATGATTTAAAGTCTGTTCAGCATAGGAATTGTTTTCTGAAAGGCCTTTTTCCCTACCAGAAATCTATTATATAGAAGGATATTGGTAGGAAGAAAGACCTTTCAGAGAGTAGTTCCTACCGTGAATGAAGTATAACTTGAGTTTCTGCTATTGTTTTGTGTGGATGGTACGTGCTGTTAGTATTGGTTTAATCTAAATATAAGTTGGTTAAGTAATGGTCAGGTAGTTTTTCTAGATTTCATAATTCATTAATGTGTCAATACCATATTCTTAACTGGCAAATGGTACACCAATAGATCACAAAGATTATAAAAAAAGAACCCCACTTAAATAAGTGTTACCTAGCTCAGGGGGTTTCTTAATTTGATAGACCAAAAGAGGTCTTCTATAAAAAAAACTTCTCAGCACCGCATCTTTTTACCCATTCGGGTTATATGTATTGATTAAATTTGTTGAGGATGAGGAAAGTTGAATTTAGAGGAAGTGCATTTGCATTTGTGTGGAGGAATAGTGTAAAACCATTTAATTTAGGGAAAACCACTCTCAGTACACCCAACCCTGATCGAACCCCAATCTCCCCCTCATCTGCAGCCAGTCCACTGTAAGAGTAGCGGCTTGGACCATGCGGCCACCAAAGTGGGTCGAAAATATACTTGCTGAAACACTCATAAACAAGTGTAAAGTAAACTTATGAACATCTAATAAAGACAGTTTTAAATAAAGTTTACAAGTATTAAACAAACTGAAATATTACATGTTCTGCCCGCACCTTTCGCAAATGTCTTAATTCAGTTTTGAAAAAATTGGCAACCCTAATCACTGATGCTATTTTATACCATGAAAATAAAATAAAGAATATTATAAAACTGCTTCACCGAGTCTGAAATAACTATGGTGGAGCTCAAAGACTTCAAGAAGCACAGTTTAAAATACACTGACCAAGATCATATTTATTTTCATAGCACTACAGGGTGTCTACCGAGTGAGAGAAACAAAAATTAGTGGCATTTTGGTGACTTTTTTTGGCCACAACATTCTTTCGATAAAGGGTCTAACATTATATCATGCATATATAGGCATAATGCACTCACACGCAACATTAAACTTTAACTAGATGGAGAACATTAACCATCTCCTTGGTATCACAGTAAAAATAATCAATCAACTTGTGGTTAGCGTATGGCATCATGGGTAGTGGGTAATTTGACATTCAACGCATTTGCGTTGTTATTATGCGCGTTTCATGACTTTATGATTAAACTATTGAAAATTCATGACTTTTCAAGGAATTTCATGACCTTTTTTCGAATAGTAACAGTGTCATGACTTCGGTGACCCAATAGACACCCTGCACCACTTACTTCAGAGGGGAAGTAAAGGCATTGGTCCTGTGTTGATTGTTGTATGTAAAAGATCCCTATAAGGTATGTGAAAGTATCTTTCAGGCAAAATTTGTAGGTTCTGTCACACTCGCTCGTAGAAATTCATAGTGTGGGTGGGGTTATAATCCACTCCCCCTGAAATTAACCTAGCACAGAAACTGCAAAAAGGAATAGCCAGAGTAACGATGTTTGTTGAGGCCGGCTATATGCTCCATATTGGAAGATAAAGGAATGAATTACAGATCATATTTAAACCCTGTAGTCACACTAGCCCCATCTGCCAGCCACGTAGAAAAATAGCATAAGTTCAAAAGAGTTTTTAATCCACCATAGAAGTTTTCCTCCAATAACAACAAAGCTGGAATCTTGTAGCCAATTTTATTTTTTTTTCAGTCTACTCCCCACTGATGAAGATGCCAAGCAGTATCTAAATAGGTGTTTTTGTTTAGACTTTTAATTGTTTAATTTTCCACACAATTTTATCATATTTATTTAAAGGTACAGTAGCTTAAAAATGAAAAAAAAGTATTTTTAAAATATAAATTTTGTTCAAAACTATAAGATAACAATTCATAACACGATTATGATAAAACAAGATTTTTTACTGGTTGTCTGCATACTATCTCATGTAGTTTTTCAAATAATATAAATGTATAGTATAAAATAGAATTTTGTTTTCTGTGGGGTTTTTTTAAAGATAATATGATAAACTCATATAACCCTATTTATTTCTTATAGCAATTAAACTGTTTTGTTTCTTTCAACACAGTTTTTTATCATGTGTCCTATCTTAAAAAAAGAGGCTATTTTTAAAATTATGCCTGTAAAACACCTTAGCTCAGTCGGTAGAATGTCTGTCTACTGAGCTAAAGGTCCTGGGTTCAATTTTGGCAAAGCTGACAAATTTATCATGGATGAAATGTAGGTTTACCCTTTCACAGTGATGAGTTAGGAGCTGGGGGCTGGAAATTGTGTCTGTTCTAGGTTTAAGATTGTTAATAGATCGTGTGCAATCTGTCGGTTAAGACAGTGCACATTAAATACCTCAAGGTGAAAAATGAAAATTTAAAATGTTTTGATGAAAATTTAGTCATGTACAAAATCAAAAATTAAATATTAAATGAAAAATTAATTATTATAATGTTAGTAACACTGATAGCACCAAAAACTAACATCAAGCACCAAAAAACCAGTGTAGTACAGTAGAGCTGGACATTAGTGACAAAAATAAAAACAAGACATTAATTAGATGTACACATGTGAACGTTGAGCCACCACCCCGAAAACAAGCTCCACCAACTAAACTATTAATCAATTGTTACATTACACTTTGGATCGTTGGTTGGTTACCTGTTCCTCGTATGCTATAAAGGCAATGTTTATTTCCTTCAAAGTCTTAATGTACTTGGCAACAGGTGCTTTACATAACTTATTAAACAATTCCTCTGGACATGCTGTAACAGAAAATGCACACCGTTGGAATAGCAAATTTTTAAAAGTGAAATGTATGCAGTAAATTGTGAGTGGTTAAAATAAGCCATAGGCTAACATTATCAAGAAAAGGTACCAATATGTTCAGTATTTTAAATAAAAATGAGATTTTGTTTTTATTTGTGATGAACACAATCTGTAACTTTTAAAACTTTTATATTTACTTTAAATAAAATATAAAGTTGATAATGTGAAGTATTAAAAAAAACCTTTGTTTTACTGTCTAAGTTTTGTCAAGAGAAATACGCATTTTATTTCAATCAAATTATAGAAATTAGTTATAACGTTAAAAATAGTTTCATAAGTTTCTCCTTTATGGGGTATGTTTAGAAGTTAACACATTGATTTTTGCCATTTTTAACCACTCTCTTTAATTTAAATTGTCATGAAGTGTTAAGTTAGTATAACCCAAATCCCTAGAATGGTGTTTTCATGCCATGCTAGAACTATTACCAGCCCCATATAATAGTAAGCAGATTTGATTTTTTTTTTTTGTATGGTGCATATCGTATGTAAGTTTACACTATATATGAGGCACGTCCAGAAAGTAAGAGTACTGGTTGCCCTCTCATGCTGTGAGAATTTTTTTTCCAAGGTTGGCAACACTGAGTGGTAGTGGGGGTTCTTCTGAACACAACGAGCACAGGCGGACCTTGTTAGTATGAAAACTCGCCTTGTAGTGTCTGTTTGTGTGTAATATGTCGATAAGAAATCCCTCCAAGTGTGAGGTGCATGCTGTCATCAGGTTCCTTCTCGATAAAGGAAAAACACCGGCTGAAATCTTTTTTATGGATTAAAACTGTTTATGGCGAAGGTGTTATGAACCAAACAAACGTGTTTAAGTGGTGTTGTGAGTTTAATGAAAGCAGAATGAATGTTCATGACGATCAAAGGTGTGGAAGACCTTCCATTTTGACCGATGAGTTTGTGCAAAAAATCAAGAAAACTGTTCGTGAAGACCGCTGATTGACAGTGGATGAAATTTCCGCGATGTTTCCACAACTCTCCAGATCTCTCTAACACGAAACCATTACAGAAATGCTGGGATTCCGAAAATTGTGCACAAGATGGGTCCCAAAACAACTGACAGAGCAGCACAAAATGAATTGGGTCACTAGCGCTTGCAAGTTTCTTGAGCAATTTGAACTGGAAGGTGAAGATTTTCTGAGCTCGATTGTGACTTGAGATGAAGCCTGGGTGGCTCATTACACTCATGAGACAAAAAAACAGTCATCCTAGTGACGGCACACCAGTTCCCCATCTGCCAAAAAATTGAAAACCTCAATTTCGGGCAAGAAAATCATGGCCACTATGTTTTGGAACCGAAAGGGATTATTTTGATTTAACTTACATCTCAGGGGGAGACGATTAATGCAGCTCAATACTGTGAGACCCTAAAAAAGCTCAAGAGAGCAATTCAAAACAAACCGAGGGGAATGTTGATGAAGGAAGTGCGCATGTTGCACGACAACGCCCGCCCGCACACGACCAACACCACCAAAGCACTTTTGGACTCATTCGGTTGGGATATTTTGAACCACCCCGCATACTCGCCTAACTTGGCACCTTCAGACTTTCATCTTTTCACCTCCCTAAGGACTCACATGGGTGGAAAAACATTTTCAACCGATGAGAAGGTGAGACAAGCGGTCCTGAACTAGAAGATGATGACAAGAAAATTCTTTGAGGAGGACATCAAAAAGCTTGTGCCACGGCTCACAACCTACATAGAACAGGAAGGAGACTACGTGGAGAAATAATTATATATTTACCAACAAAATCCTGTAATTTTGTTTTGAATAGGTATTTTTTTTAATTAGAAAAATTGAGTACTCTTATTCTCTGGACGTGCCTCGTACGAGTAGGTTTCTAAATTTATAGTTAATTNAGAAAAATTGAGTACTCTTATTCTCTGGACGTGCCTCGTACGAGTAGGTTTCTAAATTTATAGTTAATTATTGTACTGCTATTTAAATGCCCAAATATAGACGGGACCATTTACATAATTCAAATTTATTATATATTTTGGCACCGCCTTACTAACCGTTTGGATTATGTTCGGGCTATACAGGTATGTTCTAATTATGCTAATATATTAGGGATTAGGTAGGTTGAATTTAGAGGACATGTACCCATATTAGTATGGGGGGAGAGTGGAGAGCCATTTAGGAAAAAGACCTCAAAACACCAGGCCCAAAGCCCGATCTCTCTGCCATCGCAGTCTATTCTATCATGACAGTGACGCCTTAGGAAATGCGACCCTCTCCCTAAACTCCTACTTATTTAAGCCTCCCAGCAACGCGTATTTCAGTTGTACCTACCTTCTGTGAAGTATACATGAGCACCACGATACATTGTCCGGTTGGTACTAGCAAAATCCTGCATCAATGCATGGACAGATTTCTCGCTGGGAGTAATCAAGTAGATGGCCTCCATTGTCGACAGCGGCTCACGCTTCTTGTTTATATCTTCCACAACTAACAACACAAGGAGGGGAAAATCATACTCCATGAATGTTCCCGAATTGTTATTAAAAATAAGAAGCCTTACTTAAAATGTGCTTAAAAGTTATTCTTAATTAGTTTTTAATTTTATGTATAAAAGAGTTATTAGCTACTTAAGAAAGGCAGCCAATAGAATGGGACAACCAATGTTGAAATCATTTAACGACCCACCACAATAAATAATTACAGCTTCCTGACAACATTAAATAAATTCAAATTGGTAATGTAGTCAGATTTTCATAAAAAGAGCCTTTTATAAACCACAAACTTTTTTTTTGTGGTCAAGAATAGTACTTTACTATGTCAATAGTGTTATTTCACTGGTACTGATAGCGTCCATCAGAATTGTTTTAGTATCTTTCATAGATGTCAAGTAGGGCTTTTCCTGTGAAATTGGACTATTTTAATTTTGATTAATTGACATATGTGTTTAGAGACAATGTAATAGGGCCTAGCTATTACTACTCATGAATGACGAGAAGAAAACGAAGCTTAATCAGCCAGTCATGCAAAGTAACAAAACTTTTTTTTATTATGGTTTTTTAACATGCATAGATTATAAGTAGGTTAGCCCTCCTGAATACATTGGCTAGAACTGAACTCGGTGGCAGGTTTTCGTTAGGTGCCTTCCCTACTGCCCACCAAATCCCTTTTCAGGCCATTCCCCACCTTGTAGTAGGGGTCTATACTGTTTTCACAGCAGCACAAGGTGAGGGAAGGCCCAAACATCAAACGGAAACAGGAGAACCAGTTCCCTAATTTGGGAACTATATCTATTTATTAAATCAAGGGGACATTAGCACAAATAATAAGAGCAAAGTATGACAAATGAATATTAATGTGTGATCTACGTTAACATTCTAAAGCTTTTCTAGAGTACAATAAATTCCTAGACAATAAAACTATCAATCACACAATACTTTTAAGTTTTGGAAACAAACAAAAAAATCTTAGGTGTCTCAAGGAAGAGCCTTCCAACAATGCTAACTTGACTGTTGAATTAAACATTTTAGATCCCTAGTTTATTAGTTTTTCTGAATTTAACAGATCCCGAGATCAAATTATAAGTGAGAAGCCAGTAGATGACTTACTTGTGATTCCCTCGGCCGAGATGTCGTGCATCTTACAGCAGGCAGACACCATCCTCATGGCAAGCTGGTCCACAACCAACACTCGCCATTCTACGCCTTGTCCAGGTTTCTTCTTGTTCTTAATCGCTTCGTTCATAATTTCTGAAAGAAAAAGTATATAATGCATCGTTATTATTGGGGTTTTTTCATTAGATTAGAGTTGGATTTTATGACTACAAATCTTAAAAACTTTCCAGCCTCTCTTATACTGCGCCCTTAAGCGGGACCCCTTTGGAAAAATAAATTTTCTATGCCCTTGTAAGTTACACATATTCTATTAGCTATATATAATTATTTTAATTTTTAAGTACCTTTTCTTAAGTCTTCACATACCCCAAGTTGAATACCACTGATTTAGGGTATGGTTGTTAAGTTTGTCCTATAATTAGATTGGGCTTCAACCAACAATAAGCTTTATCAGAGATCTTAAAAAAATTACTAAAGGGCAGTAATTAATAAATATAAATAGGCAATAAATGCTCTTGAAATATTATGAAATAGTTGCAGATGACTTGGGTTTAAAGTCTGCGGTGAAGAGAGATCCCAACATGATTTTAAGAATATGGCGGAAATTAAACTATCACCACTCCCCGCCAAAGCCATAACACAAGCATATATTGTGGCGAGATTTGCTCCCCTGATACCTAAAGAAGAATAAGAAAACATACATTGCCAAAATAAAGATTTAGCCTCCCTTAAAGGGGAATGGACAGCAGAGAACATAAATCAAATAGAAGCAAAGCTTTCGAACTTCGGGGAAGAATGGGTCCTCTAAATGAGGCCCTACACACTAGTAGCTTTAGGAACTGTCAGCAACACCACTAAAAGGTGTGTGGGGATGACCAGCGTGTTTGACAAATGGAAGCTATTTAAAGTAGTCCTTCTCTGGAAAATAATTGAAATTTGGAAGATCCTAGAAGCCATTTGGAGTGGTCCTTGCATGGATTTTTTTTATTATTATTTTACTTCCCAAAAGGCTAATTTGAATGGTCTATATCTCCAAAACAATTATTTAGGGTAGTCCTTCACCAAAAAAATGTTTATGTTTGAAATTTGAATGACCCAAAAAGCTATTTACAGGGCTTTTAGCACTATAACTTCATTAAAAAGGGACTTAGGGACCAACATTAAAAAAAACTTCCAAGGGCCAACATTTTAAGTATGTTAGAGAAAACAATTGAGAAATTCAGAAAAACAAATTGTTATTAAAACCCCTACAATTTATTTGCCATTTAAGAGAACATCTGAAATGCACGTCAATTACAATATTGATTATATTATTAATTTGAATTGTTGTGATAATTAAACTCACAAAAATGCAATAGTTGTATATACTATTTAGTGTGACACTTTTCGAAAACAAGGCTTCATCATAAGACAGTCACATGAAAAAATGTGTTTTAATGTTAGAAGTAGAATAAAAAAAAGTGTATGGCTTACAATTAAGTCATTATTTTCATAAGATCTCACACCCAAAAGTACAATTTGTTGGATTTTTGTTAATCTTCATTATTATTACTATGAAATAAATAAGTCAGCCGTATAGAATAAAACATTTTAGATATAACCCTGGGTGGGGAATGGCTTACCAGTAATTTTTTATTTTATTTATATAGACTTTTGCTTGCTAACATAGGAATGAATATTCTTTACAAAATACTGGTATTGGATTACAGATTACTATAAATATTATTTGGTATTGTCTAACTTACTGCAAGTAACAATGACCAAAAAATAACTGATTTTAGATTGCACAGTAAGTAACAATAGAACTTATGGCAATTTTTTAAATGTACTAATAAAGTGAGCTAAGACAACGAGGAGCACCAGTTATATTTATATGTCACCTCACTTTACTTCAATGGGGCCAATAATTTCAACAAAATTGCACCAAAATTAATAATATCCAAACACAAATATAATCAAACAATACACGTTCAGATGTTTTATGAATTATAAGAAATTAATTACTGTCAAGCAACTTATTTCAACTTATTTTTGTAAAAGTATATAGTACTTTTCATCAGTTTACTACTAATTTTTAGAAATAAAAAGGGACTTGTGGACCAAAATGTCAAAGTACGGGACTTATAAGACCAACTTTGAAAAATATAACTTTTAGCGACCACCCCTAAAAGCTCTGTATTTATAGCATGGTCTTTGTCTGAAGTTTTTAATATTTAATACCTCTAGAAGATATTTGGAGTGTTTGTTTTAACTGTATTAAATTTGAGAATAAGAGAGTGAAATAAAAATCTTGTAAGAGAGAATTTATAAAATAAGGGG
>CABFVX010001747.1:0-21093 GCA_902151425.1 Timema shepardi
GTTTTCAAAAGCTGTCATGAACAATACATGGCGGTAGGAGTAGGTTACACATTCTGATGAGAGATTTGACGTTTGAGAGTTATTCAATAAGCCGACTTTCGTATTGAAGATACACACACGCTTAGTCGAGCAGAAATTAATAAATGCTAGAAAACAAGCGGGTTTATAACGTTACTGTGGGAAACTGTCCAGCAGTATAAGAACAAACAGGGGAGGAGGAATATACAAATGACAATACAAATTATGTTGTGACCCACCCTATTAATTAATATCATTAGATTCGCAAAGGGCCATTCCACATTCCTATACCTGATATCAAATTAGAAGCATGGAAGACTCAGAAAGACTATATACCCAAAATGCAGTAACACTTTTTTTAATTGAGGTATTTAACGTGTAATTTTTAAACCGACTGATCATATCAGCATAAAACCTACAAACTAATTAAATCTAGAACAGACGCAAGATCCAGGCCCCCGGGCGTTAATTCATCTCTGTGAAAGGGGAAATCCATATATCATTTGTTATAAAGTTTTCGGCAATGACGATAAGTTAACCCGAGACCCTTAGCTAAGTTGGCAGACACGCTACCAGTTGAGCTAAGGTATCAGCCGAGTATATCAATTAATTATGGATACAAGAAAAAAAAATCTCTTGCTACCCGGCAATTTTTTATATCTCTATTCTATATTATTCTATAAAAAATAAATTAATAATATTATTTATGATACACCAATATAATCGCAAATCAGTCTAAACTAGAAGTAATCTATAAACATAAATACACAAAATTACTATGTAAAAATTATTAAATTCAGATGAAATCAATGTAAAAATAATAACACATGTTCTCACGCATAGCCTATAGAGTAATTTAAAGGTTCTAAATATGTTATACCATTTTTGTTGTCTGTAATAAAATAAATATAACTTACAGTATAAGAGAAACTAAAAAAGAAATAACCACTAATATTAATATCGCATTTCGACGCCATTTTATATAACGTAGGCCTATTCAATCTATAAAACGCTCACATTTAATGTTAGATGTAAAAATCGTCGGATTTATATTTGAATTTAGTTCAAATATAAAATGAAAGTTTTCCATGATAGCGACCTTCTAAGGATAACCAATTCATAAACAATTCGTACCAGACAATTTTTTATTTAAATTGCTACCAAATAAGTTTCTATGAGAAAACATCTTTTTGTATTGAAAACTTGCAAAAATCCTATCCAATAACTTATTATAAATTGAATTTAATAAGAATGGTTTAGAATGTAAATCAAAATGTACATTTGTTTCTGCATTAAACATTTGTACACAGAATATTAATTGATAAAAAATGAAATACACAAGAATTTGTTCTACGAAACTAATTACAATGTATTCCCATTTATCACATCCACCCCCAACCCCGCCCCCAAAACTAATCTGATAACAAATTCAACAATCGAGTTATGTTTAAAAAAAAGTAAACTCATGTTCTCTAAACAAGAAATCTTGTAATCTTCAGCTGAGAGTCCCACGTGACACCCTTTTAACTTTTAATGAAAAACCTCACCATCTTAATGAAATAAATTTTACTTGCGTTCCTGCTAACTCATTAAAATACGCTTAGTGTATTCCTCCTGTGTTTTTTTTATCAGATACACTGTACAATTAATTTTCAGTCGCTTTCGAGTATATACGTTCTCAAAAGTTTAAACATCTATTTTCATCAATCGACCGGAAAAAAAAGAACTGTACACAAAAACAATAGGATTGTTTAGACGTTGAGTATAGATAAGACCAAAATGGAATAAATTATTTTCTTCTCAATTATCTTTTTTTATCTCTCTCTCTTTTCTTATTCCTTGTACTCTCGTCCTCTCCCAGGAGCATGATTTATGAAGTAAAACATAATATTGGTTTGTCCGGTGTATCCCAAGGTCCGTTTAAGAAAAACCAATTAGTAAACGACCGAGTATTACGCATTCTAAAGTAAACAGACCAAGGGACGCACGGCCATGTTTCAGTGAAATTAGGGAGGGCGACAAGAAGACCCTCGATCCACTGATGCATATCGACAGTTTAGATATCGGTAGGGAGGGTAATTTGTCAGCCTGCTACCCTCTGGCCTCCTAATAAATAAAAAAACATGGCGGAGGAAATTGATAATGCTCAGGAAAAAAAAAATATGTTTAGGTTGCGCCTATAACTTTTTAGATTATTTTTAATTAACTATAACGTTAACCGCTTCCGTGATCAGGCGGAGGCTCAGCCCGACCCGTAAAATAGTTTCGGCTCTAAGCCAAGACAAACACAAAAACACAACAAACGGCAACGAGAAAACTACTTTTTCGGGTTCAGAAGGTTCATGAACTGTCGATATCGATCAAAATCTCAAACTAGATTTATTTTTAATGATCAATTTACTTCCTCATTCCGAGGGGCAGTGAGAAAAAAAAAGCTTGAACACAGTTACATTTAAGTGAACTAAGTTACTTAAATTATTATCAAAACTCTGAAAGTTGAAAAATGACACCTGGACACGCGAATCGAACCCGGGACCTTTGACTTAGTACACCAATGCTCTTACCACAGCTGCGTTATCTGATGGCTCGTGATCTTAATAAATCACACATTAGTAGGCGAAGATTTCCGCATGTCCATTATAGACTCTGCCTTAAAATATGATTGAAGAATGACCCTGGGCACGGGACAATTCCCGGATAGCTCAGTGGTTAGAGCAGTGGCGTACTAAGCAATAGGTCCCAAGTTCGATTCCCGTGTCGAGGTGTAATTTTTCAACTTTCAGGATATGATACCTTGATGAAGAATTCCTCAGTATAAAGAATAAATAATAACTTCGGCTATTTGATTCTTATTATCAAAACGTTTATTTATATAAATTAAATTTCAAATTTGAGGCGGGAGTGTAGGGAAAAGCTAAGAGCAGCGTTTATTTTTGTTTGCAGTTTTTATAGAGATTTTGGGGGTTGAGGGGGAATCAAATATTGATCCAGTAGAATCATAGAGTTTAATTTTCTTCATATCATGATATCTATCAACAGTTCTGGAATATCTGTTTTGGGTGTCTTGGAAATTAGTGAAAACTTTTTTTTCTCTTCGTTTAAAAACACTCATCCAATGCCGCTCGGCCTTCTCTGTGCGCTCGGCTCATTACAAATATCAAGAACGGTTGATGTTGGGAATCGCCACTTAATGTACTCTCTTTGTCATTGTCTACATTACATGAAACTGACTTGTATTTATCATGTCATGATGTACTCTATGTCGCGATACATTTTGTTTAATGACGATAGTGGAATATTACAAAATTTCACTTAATTATTTGTTTCTATCTCCCCAGTTGAGATAACATATCAGAAAATTAAACTCTATGCTTCCACTGGAACACTTTATTTTGACCAAAAAAGTATTTTGATATGAACACTGAAAGAACACTTACCTATTCTCGCGTCCACTACAAACCCACCTTAAGTCTATTTGATGAACACACCCTTAAGAATTTAAACCCAGCATAAGAATAATTGTATTTTTTATTTATTATTTATTTAGCACTGCGTCTTACAACCTGTTCGGGTTATACGCTTTAAGTACCAATTACGCTAATGGATTAGGAATTGGAAAGGTTGAATTAGAGGAAGTGAACCCACATTTGCATGGAGGGAGAGTGGAAAACCTCGATCTCCCCGTCCTCAGCAGTCGAGCTCAACACGACAAGCGCGTTAGCCAACTACGCCACCGAGGCGGGTGAATAATTGTACCAACTGGAAACAAACCAAGGTTCTCAAGACTCTTCTAATAGTTCCGTAACCAGTCAATCGTAGAATAATGGTTAAGTGGGTGATAAAAATAATACTTAACTACTTAACTTATTTAGAACCATAACTTTTTAATGGCTTCAATAAATGTTTAGTCAATTAAAACTTAAAAGAAAAAAAAGCATTCTCGGCAACTTGAAAGCGCCTTGTTCGTTGGAGGCCGAAGGAACTTCCAGAAAGCTTTCAGTATTTTTAAATAAAATGTTTATATGGTTTAACTTTAGTTAAAAACTATATTGTCAGATGTTTAGTAAAAAGAATAGTTTCAACTGTAACTACCACCATGGTGACCTGGTGGTCTAAGGGTAAGGTGTCAAACTTCTGTGCTAGGGGACCGGGGTTCAATCCTCGGTCCAGGCACAGATTTATTTAATTGCCAAGACCTTCCCTCACCTCTGGCAAGTCGTGTATTAATCACAAATTGCGAGTGTGTGGAATGCCAGGCCTCCACCGTGGCTCGGATACCGCGTTAAACTGTAGGTCCTCCATTTCATATCACAATCACCCTACCATTACACATTAGCCCAAGGGCGTATAGCCCGGACGGGTAGTAAGACATGGTGCTAATAATAATCATAATAATAATAATAATAATAATAAACTATCATCCCGTGGCAGCGTACTTCACGTGCACCTCAGTAAATTCCTACCTAAATTGATTACACTATGTCCCTCTGTACCATAGCGGAAAAAAGCAAGGTCAGTTTGCTACCTCAGGATAAACAGCGGGTACATCCGTGAAATAAGAGTTAACTGATTTTAAAGGTCAATATTTAAAAAAAAAAGTTAGTTGAAACCAAATTAAAGAACTCGCCACGATGCTTGAAAATTATTTAAATATAATCTTCCTAAAAATTGTAACACAATTAGTAGTCCCCATTTAAACTGTGCCCACGGTTGCTTGAATATCCGAGCCACCGACTGATGTAAAACATGCCCCGATGGCCACGCGGTCCAAGAGAGGAGGCTCGCAGCAATATGTTGTCTGTAACCAGGAATCTCAGCTGGGTGAACTAAGGGTGTGATTTTCCAATACTCCTTTCCCAATAGTCTGGGTGCATTTATTCTGTAATAACCTCTCAGCCTTTACCCCTTACACCGATCTTGGGGTTTAACAAGTTATCACGTCTTACTACCCGTCCGAGACATACGCATATTTAAACTAACGAGGAAAGTTTATTTAGCACCGCGTCTTACTACCCGTTCGGGTTATCCGCTTTAAGTACTAATTACTCTAATGGATTAGGAATTGGTTAGGTTGAATTAGAGGAAGTGAACCCGCATTTGCGTGGAGGGAGAGTGGATAACCATGTTAGGAAAAACCACCCCCAGTTAACCCGACCGGAATTCGAACCTCGATCTCCCCGTCCTCAGCAGTCAAGCTCAACACTACAAGCGCGTTAGCCAACTACGCCACCGAGGCGGGTAACGACGAAAGGATGAGAAAGTTGAATATAATGGAACTTTACCAACATTTTGTGAAAGGAGAATGGAAAAATTTATAAAAAAAACAACTAAATACTCCCGGTCAGGATTCTAACCCCAAACTACCCTGCCACTAGCGAACCATAAAAGAGAGTGACGACTTTGCCCACGTGTTCACCGGTGCAGGCTCGGTGTTGAATTTAAATAGAGTGATATAAGACAACACCCTCAGTAATGCCGATCAGGATTCAAATCCCGGACTCCTTCGTCCCCAGCTAATCACATAATAAGAGACTGACGAATTTGTCCACATGGCCACCGAAGCAGACTCTGGGTGTAAGGACCAAGTAAGCCACCTGTGAACCGCGCGCGTCCTCCAACAACCCGTATATTACCAGCAACGAGACAAGAATCAGATAAAACCACACCAACCACTTTTCCTATTAACGGCTCGAGGATTGAGTTTGAAATTACGTCCCGGAATCTGTCTCCCGAGTACAGTCCGTTAGCGTTGAGTCGGAGCGACGGTAGTTTGTTTCGCGCGGGGAGCAAGTCATCGAAATGGCGAAAAAGGTTTTCATTTATTGAGATGGAATGGCAGGAGAACGGCAGTTATGGCCCTTGACCCTGTCGAGTGCAAGTCTAAAACCTATTTTGTGGGATGATGGGCGAGAGGTTGAAAGGTGTGGCTTGGCTTCACAACCGACCAAAGTATCCTTCCGCACCAACAAAAACAGATGGATCACGAAAACCGTAGATGGCGCTAGCTACACAACAGGCCTTGAGGAAAAATCATACGTTTGGAAGTATCAGTTTTCTCGAGAACGAGTGAAATTGCTAAAGTAATATTTTCAACACCTCTTCTAAGATAATGTATCAATGTTTATTAGGTGTTATATTTTCTAATTTTGTGTTATGAAGCCGGCAGTTTTCTATTTAAAAATGCCAAAATTATTAATATTTGATCACTGTTAAAGTTATAGAGGAGGTGTGTATATATAAAAGTATAGCTTAATCAACATTCTTCTATTCTTGTTTCCAAAAAGAAAATTGCAAATCAATAAACATTTTGAAGATAATCGTTTGTTCCCATGGCTCTGCATTTCCACTAGAAATGAATAAGGCCAATCGCCTTAAGGTAGTAGTGTCAGAGACGGTAGAAAAGGTAGGGGTCTTATTGAAGTATTTGAACCTTTTATTGCACAACATTTTTTTGGTCAAATAAATAAAACATTGCTTCAGTTAAAACATAGTTTATTTCTATTCACATGGTGATCTAAACCGTTCTTTTTCTCTTAATTTAGAAGGTTTGCCATCTAATGGCACTATGCTCATAAAATATACTCAAAAATTGTTGATATCATTAAATGAAGAAACTTACACTTGGCTTCTACCGAAGCAATATTTTATTTTGGGCAAAGATTTTTTGCTATAAAAAATAACCAACCTTTACTCTCGTCCCCTACAATCCCGTCTTATGCTGCGTACTGTGCTAGTTTTTAAAGAAAATACTAATAGTTGTTTACCTAAATAAATAAGACACTGCTCCAATATATAGACTTTATTTAGTTTAGTTTTATAAACACCTCAACAAGACCTGAATATTGTCCATGATCATCAGGGCATTTGACCAAAAACATTTCAAATGAAGAGAAAAGTCCGGATCAAATGTTTGTTTACCCGTGACAGATTTTCAGGGACTGTTGATATGTTTCTACAGGAACAATATTTTATTTATTTTGGCAAAAAAAAGAGTTTTATATAAAATCTGAAACAAAACTGTCCTTTTCTCGCGTTCTCTACACTCCCACCTTAAGTGGATGCATTTGTTTTATTCAAAGTATGCTTGTACAAAACTGCTCATGCTCAGATGTATTTCTTAGGCCTTAACCATGGAAAAGATCGTGAAAGAAGTTTAATTTCAGTTGATTATAGTGAGAAGGTTTGAATGAAACCATGGGGTACAAAATTACACTCAAAAAAGTTTACCTTATAATATACGACCTGCAAACCAAGTTTGATTTTCAAAGGAAAACTGTTAACTCATATTGCCAAAATGGCGTAAATATTTTATTTGAGGTATTTAACGTGCACTTTCTGAACCGATTGATTATATCAGCACATGGGAATTTATATGAGCGTGAGTGAAAGGGCCTACCAATTTTTGCCGGGCAAGGTATTTTCACATATATTCCAAGGGTCTTTCTTTTACATGCCACAATCGACCTGGGACAGACGGCTTTACTTCCCCTTCGAAGGAAGTTATGCTACGGATTTTTATCGCTCAAGAACAAGCCATCGACCCCTGCTGGGTTTCAACCCACGAACATCGGTTCCTGAGAGAAGCACTTTACCCAAAGACGACAGAGGTCGACAATGGCATAAATACAAATATTACAATTGTATTTTTATAGTCTGTTTAGTTCATGATGTAAAGAGAAATTATATAGTAAATGAATGTGAAAGTATTAATGGAACCTTTCGATAACTTTTAATTAATTAATCAAATAAGAGATATTTCTAGAATGACAAATTTGAATGACTTTCAATCAATGTGGTGGTCGACTATGGGTGTCCTATAAAAATCAAAGTTTATATACATCCCAACACATGATCTCTGAGGTTATTATGATAATCTCATGCGGAATGAACACGTCTTATTAAATTCTTTCACGCATCACCCGAGACCTTCAATCGGTTTACCTCACCACTCAGCCAAGGAGAGACACTAAGGGTGGCCACTACGGTGACTATAACAAGAACAGAGTTCACCAGGGAAATGCACCAAACAAATTGAGGACTGTTCATAAATAAACTTATCGGTGTCAAAAAATAAACCTTCCCAAAATGTTTCATAATAGACCAAGAGCAATGGCGGTTGGCGACGTCATTTTGGTATCGAAGTATTTACGTTTTATTTGGTGAGTTTTAAAAGATATAGGCATTGAAATAAAAGTAAATTCTTAAATAATTATTATAAAAATAGTCTTACGTTTTCACAATTTGTTTTTATCTTGAAGTACATTTTTTTGTAAACGTGTTTTTTTAAATTCTCTGCCAAAAGGGATATTTGGGATTCTTTACGAAAATGTCTCGTGGGAATCCTCCTGGTAGGATGTATATTAAAAAAAATCCCTGTGGAAACATTATGTCAATATAAAATAGGAAACAAGAAAAGAATAGTTTTGAAATAAAAGTCAATGCTGTTCAGGCGCAAAGAGTTGAGTATGTGTAATCGTCAGCGAGAGAGAGGGATTGTTATCATCAACCAAACCAGAGGCCTCGTAGGATTAATCATTTTCTTCGCTCTCTTTCTAATTTGTACAGTGGCGTATAGGAGTGATAGTGCTTAGAGTGCTTAAGTGCATCAAGTTAAACTGAATCCCGTTTATAAAAAAAGCTTCGAAATCTCCAAACAGGCAACGTCGTTAAGATCTATCAAAACCAGCATAGTAACAATGTAGCCGGGTTCATACTTGAACAGAGTGTACCGCAGAGTGTGGAAAGGGCACCAACAAGATCTACCTCTCGAGGAAAACAATGGTACAGACAGAGGGCGCGTCGACCCCCGGTATAAGACGTTATCTGGGGTTTCTATCCGAGCGTAGGCTAATGAGAGGCATAACTAACTATCAACTGTAAATCAGGTGTGATCTTCGAAGAATGGCTCACAATGGAGGGTGTCTTTATCCGATTCAAGCACATCGCTTCTGTCTTGGGTTTTTATATCCAGTTATTTGGTGAATTTCTGGCGCTAAGGTTGGACAGCATTTGTACTTGGCAGCTGTGATGAAATATCTAATTTTCACACCTAAAAAAGTTACTAGATCTACTTTCAAGTATTCATACGTCGTCATATGATCTACAGCTACCACTTTTGATATATATTTTTAATACCTATAAAAATAACATTTATTGTAAAATGTTATCGATGTAGAAGGTAAAAAAAATGAAGTATTTTCTAAAAGGCCTTTTCTTCTAAAATTGGACAGTTAATAAAGTAAATTTGGGTTGTTGCCATTTCCAGTCTTGAAAGTTGCAGGGAATGGGTGCAAAATTAAAAAAATCGCATCTCCAGTGGAAAAATAGAGTTTAGTTTTATTCGCAGTTCAACAGTTGTTGAATATGTCAAGGGTGTTCTAGAATTTAATGACCACCTTCTTTCTTCATTTAAAAAGTTTGCCATCTAATGACACTATGCTCATGTCAGCTATTCAACAACTGTTGATATCACCCTGTGAGGAAAAGTAAACTATATATACGGGATTAATATTTTATATATTTTGGCTTAAAAACGTTTTGCTATGAAAACTGCGAAAACAACCAATTAACAGGAAAATTGGACAACAATTTCTTTCGAACAGGATCCACTATAACCTGAGATTCGGACGTCTGTCGTTCCCCTATTCTACCCGAAATGCTTGTTATCTCGTACACTGAAAGATTGGTCGACTCCTGAGACTAGAGCCCGTATCCAATAACGAGGCTAAGCGAAATTGAAGGTGCTATGATTTATAGAAAAGTAGATAGCAAATCACCGCACTGCTAATTCTCCCCCTCCCCCTCTTGCCTCTGCCTAGTTTCTTTATTCGGGCCTAAATGTCTTCCCCCAAGCCTCTGAATAAACTCCTCCAGCGAAATTCCGACCTCTCCACCAATATCCTCATTCATCCAGCATCAGAATATTCCAAGGTCGATCCTTCATCATCACTCCTCTACCCACAAGATAAAAATTACCTAGAGGGAGTCACTAACGGACTACCCTGGGGACTTTCATGGTCACATGACAACAAGGTCCACAAAATGAGAGTACATTATTTATTGAGTAATATGTGGGTGTAAGGTACAGCGTGGTACCCACAGGAGGCAAAGAGGGTGTCTGCCCCATCCCCATAGTCAAACTGGAAAATAATTTTAATAAAAGCTCCCAACATAAATAGTAGAGCAACAATAATATAGGCCTGTGGTTCACAAACATAAAAGCGACCCACCTAGCTTTAATGGACATGAGGGAGAGCTTGTGTGTTTGGTTAGCATTTTATTTTAAATCCACTAGTGAATGTAATTTCACAGAAGAATTATCTAGTTCTCATTAGACCAATCCAGTTGAGAATTATATAGTGGGATTGTGATAGCAAAAAAAAAAAACTTCAGATGGCCTTTCCTATCAAAATCATGGCGTACCTTAACCAATGTGCGTAATTTACCATTAAAATATGAATATAATTAAGATCAATTATTTTATGGCACCTTAGATTGGCCATATTTTATCTTAACTTTCATTAGTATACCTTTAAAAATAAATCACCAGTATGGTAAAACGCGTGTGGTATAACTTAGAATTAATCCTACTTGGGCTGGTACATTTTTTGTAAAACAAAAAAGAGCAAGAGAGAGAAAAGCTAGAGAACCGACAAAGCAACAGAACACAAGAACAAAGCCCAGGAAGATTTAGGGAACAAAAACATCCCCTTCCACAGAAATGTAAGTACGCTTGGATACCAGTGCGCAGAAAAGAGTTGGAAGGCCTCATCCCTTGAGGGTAAAACTTCACCAGAAACAGGGTAACAAGAGGGAGAATAAAAGGTGGGCGGGAGAGCGAGGGAGGGGGTGAACATGTTCATTATTTCTCAACTAATTGGTGGCGTAGTCTGAGTCAGAAGGAAGGTAAATTATATTATGTGGAGGACGTGACGATATTATGGACACAGAAAAGAAAACGGGAACGAACGAGAGAGAGAAAAGGAGAGAGAAAAAGGTTCAGGGACAGTGATGAAAAAAAAGACAAAAGGCTTTTGCAAAAACGTTGAGATGATTTTTTACTCCATTATGAGACGAATATATACATACATATGATAAAAACACGTATTTTTTGATGAAAACTTTTCACCAAGTTGTTTGGATTTTCCCTTAACTCCACGACATCTGCTTCACAAAAGAAAAGAGTATATTTTTTTAGGTCTCAAAAAATAAATAAATCATATATCATGTTATTCATGAAAATCAAAGCAAAAAAGTTTTGAACGAACCTCGTTTAATATTTCGTATTTCGTACTAACATTTTGCCAATAGAAGTTACTAGTACCCGTAGCGAAGAAACTCGACTCGTATCTTTACCGCAAGCTTTCGACATAGGAATGAAAATTCGCTGAAATCTTCATTATCTCCACTCATTAATTCGACGGTTTGATTACTGTATAGGACATACTATGGTATCGTATATATTAGTGTTTTAAATTATATATATTTAAAAATTAGTTTAGGTCTGTATGTTTTTTTAACGCAAAAATCACAGTACTGATTGGGATGAAACATAACATGGATACAGCTTGGACTTCCGGTTAACACATAGGCTATACATTATCTATTAAAAACAAATAAAATTGATGTTTTACAATTATTTTGTCTTAAAACATATTATCAATACTGTATGTATTCTTATATTGAATGTAGAATTAAATTTTTAAGTCTTGCTTTATCGTCAAATCAACTGCAATTAAAAGAAAAACTATATTTTGTGAAGGCTATTTTGTATTAATATTTGAAAGCAAACCATTTTTATTTAATATGTTAAAATTTACATATCGGTAACCCTCAAAATCCATATTTGATTTGATCTTACATGTGCAAACTAAATTTTTAGACAAATAAATTAGTTATCCAATTAAAAGGCAGCTTAAACTCCAGGGAAGACAAGGAAATAGGGAACTAAAATATTTTTATGTGTGTGATAACAATGCCACTTCAAGACTAAGAAACTTAGGGATGCCCGAAGATGCCCACCTCAGGCGTATTTTTATATGTATTTTTTTTACCTATATTGAGGCCCTAACGCTTTGAGCCGCTTAGCTGCGGGTTAGTTCAAAATCTATATATCTGATTATTTGCATTATCATCTTAAGCTCAGAAGTGTGAAATTGAGAGTTTATTTATAATATATTACGTTGTGAGACAGATTCCTTCAACCGTTTAACCACCACTTCAGTTAACACTAAACCCAAGAAAATATATTAACATTTGGCATAGATTTAAGTGCTGTAAAATATAATGGGGTATGCATATCGGATTTATTATCTTTAGCCTTCTTTCTATTTTTGAGTTTGATGCCTAGGGTGGAAGGGATAAAAGAAAAGGGCAGCGTTCTTGTAGTTTTTTTAACAAACCTTTTTTTGTTGGTAAAAGTAATCAAATAATTCTCCAGTATAAACAGTCAAATTGTCTACACATGGTGACAACAATAGTTCTTGAATATGTCATGAGAAACTTTTTAAATGAAGATAAAAAGCGGTAAATATAAATATTAATATATATATATATATACACACACACACACACACACACACACTTACTCCTAATGATTCGTGACTACTCCCACAAGAAAAATAGTAAGCTGAAGCTTGGAATAGGCCTGCGTAATCAAAGAAACCTCAAGGTGTGCTTCCCTATTTGTAATTTTATTTTTATATTATATACATTACTCAACTCTGGATTTAGTGGACTTGGTTGTAATGTACATCCAGCTACAATTAACCTAAATCATTTTATCTAATTCACATACATTTCCAAAGGGACTGTATAACAATTTCGTTTATTATGGAACCATCAACTTCAATTTTAAGTGAAGTTAAAAACTATAATGTCCAAGGGAGACTGTCATTCTAGCATTTTTAACTTTTTGTGGACAAACTTAAATTGGTGTTTGAACTTGTTGTATGCGCCCATTATATCGCATTATATCGACCAAACATCATAGTTATATATCTAGTGATCTTCCCTCGCTACTCTTTAGGACCGAATTACCCAATCTTGAAGCTCACAACTATTAACGTCGGAGGAAAGAACATAGCGCTCTTCAGCGCAGAGGTTTATCGGCTATTCAATATGAGCTTATTTGCAACTTACGATCTTTTTTCTTCTTCTTTAACTCATTGTGTGACTGGAGTTATATAATACAATACAAACAACTTGTCTGAATTGAAAATATTTTACTTTGGTCTTTTACTCAATCAAGTTACCGCAACTACGAGTTAACTTCGAATCAAGCATTAAATACAACAATTTTCAGCTTTTCCTCAAATATATTCCTAAATTATTTACTTTAAAAAAATATTAGCCAGTTCAAACTGGACTATATTTACTTGCCAGCAAAACGTACAACGACAGATCAAAAATAGGGGATTATTATTATTATTATTATTATTATTATTATTATTATTATTATTATTATTAGCACCGCGTCTTACTACCCTCTCGGTATATACGCACTTACGCTAATGTGTAATGGTAGGGTTATTGTGAGATGAAATGTAGGACCTACAGTTCAACAAGGAATCCGAGCCACGGTGGAGGCCTGGCATTCCCCACACTCACAAGTTGTGATTAATACACGTCTTGTCAGAGGTGAAGGAAGGGTTTGGTAATCAGATAGCTCTGTACCGGGACCTAGGATTGAGCCCCGGACCCCAGCACAGAAATATGATACCTTACCCCTAGACCACCAGGTCACCCAAAAATAGGGGAGTTTAAATTATAATTAACGCGCTTTTATTTTGGTCCTTATCTCGCTACCCGTCCTACATATATGCATTTTGATTACGCCAGTGAGGCAGGGATGAATAAGGTAGCATTTAGAGGAAATCTCCGTATTTGCGTGGAAGGTGAGTGATAAACCCTTTAGAAAGAACCATTATCAGTACATACCAAACCGTTATTCGCTCCCCGACCTCCTTGTCATCAGCCAACTAACCAACATGAAATGGATATTTAAGTCCACGTGCACACCGCAACACACACTTAACAAACATGAAATCCACTTCGGTGGTTGCATGGTCTCACGTGTCACTCTGGTGGCAGACTTGATTGCCAGTGATGAGAAGATAAGGGTTCGACTCTCAGTCGGGTGTACCGAGGATTTTTTTTTATCTAAATGGTTTCCCAATTCTCCTCCATTCAAATTAAAGTACATTTTCTATCAAATTTTACCTACCTTACTACTATTTCAATTGCGTATACAACCAACCCATAGAGAAAAAAACTATTGAAAATCGCAAAAAATAAATACTATGAATCACAAGCTATCAAGTAGTTACTGTCCAAATATTTACGCTCAATAACAACAAATCGACCCGCCTCGGTGGCACAGTTGGTTAACGTGCTAGTCGTGTTAAGCTCGACTGCTGAGGATGGGGAGATCGAGGTTCGAATCTCGGGCGGGTGAACTGGGGGAGGGGGTTCCTGAATGGTTTTCCACTCTCCATCCACGAGAATGCGGGTTCACTTCCTCTAATTCAACCTTCCCAATTCCTAATCCATTAGAGTAATTAGTACTTAAAGCGTATAACCCGAACGGTTAGTAAGATGCGGTGCTAATTATTATTATTATTATTATTATTATTATTAACAACAGATCTAATTCTTATTTCAATGTTACATCTCCTTTAATTCTACCTTCCTCAGCCCCCATCTAACTAACCTAAGGTTTTCATATCTTCAAAATCAGAAAACGGGACACATGTACTGTATGAAGATATCGGTTTATTAAAGTCGCATAAATGATTTAAAATTTATTAAATTCTGTATTTAACATTAAAAATTACATAGCCTACTAAAAAATAATAACCACACCCATTAGCTCAGTACGCGAAGATTGATAGACTTCGACTCCACAGTGTTTCGAATATATATATAAAGAAGTTTGAGCTACACTTTAACAATCTGGTAGAAATACTTCTCTGAGCTTTGTGCAACTTTTAAAAAGGGTTTTATCATTTAATACACAGGAATAAAATTCAGAGCTAGTTTTATTTTTATTGACTAAGGCCTGCAAAATTCTAACCACTGTGTTTGGTTCCATTCGGTTTCTTTCCTTTATCCAATGATTGGTCATCAATGAAAATATTCGTTCCACATGCGCATTGTGTGCTGGGATACAGAAAATGTACTGAAATTTTATGAGTAGCTCGTAGTATTGAGAATTTCTTTCACATGTCTTCATGTAATATTGTCACTTTTGTTGGTTGGACCTTTCACCCCACACTTTGTTTTTCTCCAACTTGTTTTCTACTAACACACGAATATGTGAAAAGTTCAATGTCATTAACTGTAACCTTTTTTATTTAAATGTTGTAATCTTATTATTTTCACATGATTTATGTTAATTTTTCTAAAATACGGGACAATCGAGAGTTACGAAGACATATTTCGGGACAATCCTTTAAAAAACGGGACCTCTGGCAACCCTAAGCTAGCCCGAACTGGAGAAAAAAATGATTTGACTAGAGTGTAAGTTTATTTATGAAATACAATTTAATAATTATTATTTCATCTTCCGACAGGTCCAAGCTCGAGACAACGGAAGAGTGAACGATCGGGACAGAGGAAGGGAGTGAGTGAATGAGTGAGGTACCACGGAAACAAGTGAACGTGTCTCCATTGTCTCCGTAGGATGCTGCAGTCGCCGACGAGGAAATGACCGGAGGAATGACAAAACTTACCTAACAATCTCCGTGTGGAGTCCATCTCCTTGTTGCCGCCATGTGGCCAGCATACCCCCCCCCTACGAATCATCATCCCGTCGCTCACAAGAGGGGTTTAAACACACACCTGTGGCCTCACGGTCAAAGGCGTCACTAAAGGTATCTATCTCATTTGGTCTAGTTTGCAACTGACAAGGATGTCGGTGTTTGAATTCCGGTCAAGTGTACTAAGAAGTTAATCTGTTTTCTAAATGGTCTAGCCCACCTTTATCTAGACACAAATGCTGTTATATTTCCTCTAGATTCAACCTCATCATAGCCCGCTTTAAGCCCTAAGGCTCTCGTGCTAGACTGACCTGCTGATGGATGACGGTGATATCGGGGTTCAAATACCGGTCGGGTCTACCAAGGGTGGTTTTTACAAGATAGTTTCCCACTCTCCTTCAATGAACATGTGGGTAGATTATGTTTAAAAATGCTTCCTTCCTCATCCTTATTTCATTAGCGTAATTATCATTGATGCGTACAACCTAAACAGGTATTATGACGTCATTATTTTAAAAAACAAGCAAATGCTAACGCCTTAGACTAGTAGACAAATTCTTATGGGTAGTGGGTGACCTGGTGTTCTAGGGGTAAGGTGTCGGACTTCTGTGCTGGGGTCCGGGGTTCAATCCTTGATCCTGGCTCAGATTTATCTGATTGTCAAACCCTTCCTTCCCCTCTGACAAGACGAGTATTAATCACAACTTGTGAATGTGGAGAATGCCAAGCCTTCACCGTGGTTCGGATCCCACGTTAAACTGTAGGTCCTCCATTTCATCTCACAATCACCCTACCATTACACATTAGCGTAAGTGCATATAGCCCGAACGGAAAGTAAGACGCGGTGCTAATAATAATCTTATGGGTAAAATACCAAGGCCTGTATGTATTAATTTAAATAAATTTACAGGTCGTGTAGTGATATAATTATTTGGTTTATAAAGTGTACGCTAAATACCTTAAATAATACCTAATTATAATCTAAACGGTTCGGACAAAGGGTGATTCCTGGGAAAGCCGTGTTTGCTGGGAACCGTTCGTTCGGATTCCAATATAATCAGCAGGCCTCTAGGTGTCAAAAATAAAGAAAAAAAAATACACAGAAACAATACCTGGCGTGATACAATAATGCTTGTGTAGTCATCAAAACAATAAAATCCCAGAAGGAGCTATGAAAAATATCTCATAATCGGATATGCAAACTATTTACAATCCGACACCATAAAATTGCGATCCAATGTTTTACAACTGCATCAGAAAGTGGTGTAAGAGCGTCAATTTCACGGAATGCTCAGAGATGCGTGGACGATTCTAAAAATAAATAAATGGAACGTTGAAACGTACAGTCTCGCTCTAGATTTTATCTTAAAATAGAGACGTTTACAAAAAAACTCGTAAGATTTGTGAAACGAAATAACATACATTATTGTAGAAACACTTCACCAAAGAGGAGCATCTTTCTGTCCACCAAAGAGGAACATATTTTTGTCCACCAAAGAGCCCGACAATCAATAAGAGTTTTCAAAGAGCCGCACGAGAAAATTAATATTTATTTATAAATAAAAACTATTGGTAATATATAAGGTGATCTGGTGGTCTCGGGGTAAGGTGTCGGACTTCTGTACTGGGTGTCCGGGGTTTAATCCTCGGTCCCAGCATAGATCTATCTGATTACCAAACCCTTCCTTCACCTTTGACAAGACGTGTATTAATCACTACTTGTGAATGTGGGGAATGCCGGGCCTCCACCGTGGTTCGGATCCCACGTTAAACTGTAGGTCCTCCATTTCATCTCACACAATAGCATAAATACGTATGACCCGAACTAGTAGTAAGACGCGGTGCTTATCATAATAAAAACTATTGGTACACAACATATACCGGTTTATAACAAAATATTACAAATAAAATACTTATTTTTAATAGTACTACAACTTTACTAGGATTAGTTATTTATTATCCCAAATGTTTGCGGGAATATGACCAAAATACCCTTAAAGTAATTTTCATGACTAGACACAAAATTTAATTAAAATCGTAGAGTGAATTTTGAGGGGAAAAAAATTCTTCCCCCTTTTTACCATTCAGTAAACTACCCTTACTTTTAAGGTTGGATATCTTAAAGTAAAAACAACCCTCAAAACATCCAGCGGGGATTCGAACCTCAACCACTCCGTTACGGCCTTTAGGTTTATTTTGAGAATAATAACGACTAACCATCGGTTTCACATGGTCTAAGCGCGTCACTCTCGTGTTGGAATGAATTGATTCCCTGCGACGATAAGATCGGGGTTCTAATCCCGGTTGGTTTTACTTAGGGTAATTTTCATAGATATTTCCCCACTAGCTCTTTAATAAAATGCGGGTGTATTTCCTAAAATTGTTTTCCTTTCCATCCCTATTCTATAAACGTAATTGATGTATGCTTATAATCCAAACCACATCTGTGGTCTAGTGTCCAGAGTTTCTGGCTAAAGATAAAGAGATCCAGGGTTCGATCCAATGCGTTTGTAATTATATGGAATTATACATATCAATAATTTAGTATTCATATCTTTACTCAAAATTACAATATTTTAAATCAGAGCGAGTAGTAAGATTTATTTGTGCTAAGTTCTTAAGTTGCTAGGTATGGCGACATACTTCTACATCTCTGTTTAAAAAGACAACGCAGTTTTGTGGACAGAAACGCACCTGGATAACCACACCTTTTTTCTTTTAGGAAGCTTCGAGAAGGAAATGTCGCTTGATATACCCCTTTCAGGGTACGCTTCTCTTCACTTTCCTTCCTGACGAGGAGCAGTGTGGGTAGTCTATGATCTTAATCTGTGTTCTAAATCTCACGTGTCGGGAATTATCATGCCTATAACGTAATAGTCGGGCCTTTACTAAAATCTACAACGTGTAAAATATCTAGCAAAAAACTGTGTATCTATTTAAAATTAAAATAACTATAAAACACTAGAACTTTTAATTTATAAAATAAGACCATTTCGTTTTAATTATTATAATACATCGTTTAGCTGACCACATGAAACCCTTTATCCACAAATGTTGGCACTATCTTTGCTAACAGCAACGTCTTCACGGTGGGTACATCTTGATGGCGGGCTTGCACCATGGAGAGTAGGCCTTTAACCCGAACGGGTACAAACAAGTGACAAAATCATATTTAAAAAAATAGCCTTATTCCTAATATCATGTGACTATCGACGCAGGTAGCCAAATATATTTACGCGTCAAAGACTACCTCGGAGAGTGTGTTTTGATTGTATGATTTGTGAAGCACCTTCCATAATACTACTACAACAACATGGCAGACACGAAACAATCGCTTTGAGCGAGGAACTAAGTGGAGAAAAGTCACGAGGGGCGAGCCTCTTTTTTTAAAAATCGTTTTGACATAGTCTTTTGAAACAGAGGAGAGTGTAAAATGAGTTACATTTAAAACTGTCTCAGTCCAGGAAAAAGGGCGTCTGTTCTCTTGAAGTTGACGAATCAGTTTGTCAGTCTGTGAAGCTAGTCAAACACTGCGAGGATTAACTAAGTGGCTCACTTTGGGCTTCCATATTCACCAGCTGCTTTGTTTCCTTTTTATTCTTATGTATGTATGTATGTATATATATATATATATATATATATACACACACAAACACAAATGAAACAAAAGAAACTGTTAACAGAATACCAAACAAAATTTGCAAGAAAACTTGTAATGTTAACTTTTTATTTTGCTTCATATTTTACTAAAATGTTTATCAAAATAATGTTATTTTTATCACATAAAAAATAACAATAATAGTCTAATTGATCCTCTATCGCGAAAAAATATTCCTATACATTTAATATATTAACATCGAGTTTTACTAAACGTTCAGGTTATAAGCTTAAGTAATACTTACGCTAATAGGATAGGAATTGGGAAAGATGAATTTAGAGGAAGTGAGCCCACATTTGGGTGGAGGGAGAAAGGAAAACCATTTAGGGAGAACCTCCCCCAGTTCACCCGACTGAGATTCGAACCTTGATCTCCCCGTCCTCGGTAGTCTAGCTCAACACGAGACAAGTGCGTTAGCCAGCTACGCCACCGAGTCAGGTATTCCCATACAAACAGCTTCAGTTTGATCGCCATAGAAATAAAATTTTATCGTTAATAATTGGGTGGTTTTTTTTACCAGTGCGATTAGAACTAAAGTAATTAATATAAAGGTGAGGAGGGTAGGTGAAAGGAAATGTACCACGCATTATCGTGGTTAGGGTATGGGTAAACTATAGTTATAAATCATATTTGGTTGAATAAAACCAATCTCAGTGTACCTGAAAGATATTCAAACTTCGACCACTTCGTCACCGGTGATATTGAAAGTTTCAAGTATTATGGCCTTTTCACACTGTGACATAAGTGTCTGCTGCGAGCACGTATGGAACACGTGTGTCCGACACTTCATTGCCAAACAAAATGGACAACATTTCATTTACTATAAAACAATGACTCAAGCGATGAGGGACTAATGTTTCTTACGTTTCTAAACAGAATATGGATGAGGAGAATTAATTTTTATAAAAACGCTTACTGCATCCTCTGCCACGGGATAGGCTTGAGAATGTATCAGTGTATATTATTTTATTTATGCTATTTGGCAGTGTGTTTCTGCAACAATGCATATTATTTCGTTTCACATATCTTACGAGTTTTGAGTAAATTCTTTATATTTACGAAAAGGGAGCGAGAAAGTAATTTTAAAAATACATAATATTAATATGGTCTCACTGGTTTGAATTTCTCCGTATTCTAGTAGTCTCCAGTCAACCAACCACAACACAATGCGATGTCTGGCTCCAGATGTCTTACCTAAGTTACAGTAGCCCCATGGCTTCTTTGGTGCTGACTGACAGCTCACAGCTCACAGCTCACAGCTAAAAGATTTGAAAAGTTACTAAACCAAATTATGTATCCCTACGCCAAACTATATGCTCTGCAAAAATATGTGTTTAGCAGCTGTCACTTCTGACGGTCCAAATTTAGGTATATACCTAAATGTTGACTGTCAAAAGTCAGCTGTGAGCTGTCAGTCAGCACCAAAGAAGCCATGGGGCTACTGTACCTACCTGTAGTGAGGCGGGATTCTCGTGTTCTTTCCTTTGAAGATGAACCGTTTTACCACTGAACGCACTTTGTAGGACAGATACTCAGTACTTTAAATATATATATAAAACCAAGTGGAGAACTTTTACAAGCCGTGGCTAGTTTGTATTACGATACCGTTGGTTGTTCCCACAATCAGGAGAGTGGTAGATTAATCTGAACACACCGACC
>CABFVX010001747.1:21216-45357 GCA_902151425.1 Timema shepardi
GGTTTCCCGATATTAATCGGGTGAAAATCGCGAGGCGATTTTATTTCAAAACAGCGTTCCAAAGATAAATCTCGACGTCAAATCCCGAGAGAAGACCTTTCCATCCCCCCTTTCCCTTCTTTCTGAAAATAGCACAGATAAACACAACTAAAGTATCGTATGATGTACGAGTCCGCCCCCACCCAGCGCCCCCGTCCCTGAAATGCATACATAAACTCTAAAATAATTGATTGTATTCATCAGTGCCCATTTTCATAGAAGGGCGATTTTAACCATAATTAAATCTGTGTATTCATAAACAATATTTATGTCAGCATAAAAGCCGAGTGGTCAATGCGGCGTTATGACAACAGAGTTATATTTACATTCACTTTAGGAGGGAGACATTATTCAATTTAAAAGCGGCGAACAACGGATACATAAATGAGCTAAAAATACACCATATTATTTTATCGCCCTTGTCATAGATTTACTAGCGCCGAGAACAAAGATAAACATTCGTAGCGAGAACGGGATGTCTGTAACCGAAAGCTCGTGGTTTGAATCTCAGGTGGTTTTCCCATCCACTCTCTCTGTGTTAATGCGGGTGCGATTCCTACAATAGCTACCCCTCTCAACCCTTACTCTATGGATTAAACCAACAAAAAAACAGCTTGTGACCAGTTTCGTTGGTCAAACTGTACAAGGCGTCACTCTCGCAATGGACTCGACTGCCGATGACAAGCAAATTGGGGGTTCGAATCATGGTCAAATGTACTATTGGTTTTTTTCCCCCTAAATTGTTTTATACTCTCTAACCACGTTAATTCGGGTACACCTTCTCAAAAATTCCTCTTTTCTCATTCATAGCCCTTTTGTGTAAATAAGCTGGCAGCCCGAAAGGGTAGTAATAGCGGTGACCAAAGATTAAATAAATGTTGGGTTAAAACAGACTAAAGCTTAAAAACATATTTTCGGGATAATTATCTTAATTTTTTTAAAGTTCTAAGTATCATACTGATCGCTAGGGCTATCTGCAACTTACAAACTGAATTTTAAGAAAATGCAACACTATTTACCTATGAAGAATATGATGAGGTCACATTGTAGATTCCCCATCCTCTCATTTTCCAAACAAATACGGGTGCAGTTTATCTAGTCCACCTTCCTTATACCTACATTTTATATCACGTCGTTAAATGCCAGTATGATGAAACTAGAATTATTTATTCTTTTAACACAATAAGTATTAACGTCTTGATGTAGGGGGTAAAGGTAATCAAGAGTAGATACACCAGCATTCTCATGAAGAGGGGAATGGAAAACCAACTTTCAATGCAATCACTCAAATCTTATTTCTCTTGGTTCAAAACCAAGCATGCTAGGCTGAATTGACCTTTTTTTGGGTTCTAGAAAAATATAATATATATAATCGAGATCATAAAGTCAAGAATAAAGAATAAAGCCAGGTCCTTCAAAATACGGTGACCGGACGCAGTGGCGTGTCGTGATGTATTGCCATGGTAGGAAGCGTAGGTTTAAACCTTACCTGTGAATGGTTCTCATACTTCAATACAGTATTCACTAACTCATTGGCCAGATATCAACAGAAATATATTACCTTGGGAGGAATGTAGATCAGAGCCAATATATGATTGGTCAAATGTGGAGCAAGTAGTTAAGAACATAACCATACTATTCATTCACAACATAAGTTTACTTGGATGACAGCTCAAAATGTTATTAGTAGTAGTCCCTAATATATCACTACGCCAACAGCTGGCATCTATCACTTTGGATGACTGTAATGAAAACGGATGGTAATATATTGATGTGATAGTTAACCACAGTAATTTAGGCCAATATTATTTATATATTTATTTGAGGATGGAAACAAAGTTTATTTATAGTTTTATTCCACTCAAGAAAATATTCACACCACTTTCACAAAAACTTCTAATGAACATAGCGTCAAAATGGCGACTGTCGAATTTAAACCATATGATTGAACATAACGGTAAACAAGTTTTTTACAATGATGCAGACACGCAGTTGATGAAAATATTTTATTCAGTTAAATATTTCAAAATACGATAATTTATTGTATGTAAAAAAAAAGACAAGAGTTTTCTTTTTTGCAAGTAAATACGATGCCTGTATTAAAAGGTAATGATGTGTGCACTATATTAAACATAACCAATAACGTTCCAAAATGAAAAATAAGCATTTTTGATTATGTTTAAAATATTGTTTCGAGTTTGATAAAAAGAAATAATTAAAAAAATGAAATTGTATGAGAAAACTTAAGTTTACGTTATTTCAAATGTAATATACAACCGGTAATTAAAGATCTTTACATTAATAATAAAACAGTGATATTTTAGTGTTGGCAACCCAAAACATAAACACATGATTTTCGAACTGTCATCCAGGTAAAAACCTATCGTGAATGGACTTTAAGTACATTTTAAACAAGCTCTGCTAGCCCTGTCAACACTCCACTACACGTCACTGACCGGACGCAATATAGGGTCTAAAGATACTAAATAATAAGTAAATTCCATCGAAGATTCTACAACGTTGAAAAAAACATCCCCAAAAGCGCGCACATGCCACTTCTCCAGAAGGCATTATCTTGGCTCGGTTTCCATGGAAACGGAAGACGCTGTCAACACACTAGTCGCAACATTGCCCCGTGTTTTTTTTCTTTAGAAAAATAAGATGCGACAACAGGTGCAGATACAACACATAAGTTTGTCGCACATACGGAAAAAAAAGAGTGAGAGAGAAAGAGAGACAGTGATTTTTCATCCTCGAGGAAGTGAAGAGTGTTCCCTAAGGATCATTATGCTAAAGATGAAGCAAATCCCTCAGGAGGACCACAGTCGAGTAGAGATTCTTTCTTACGCCTCTCACATTAAGACTGTCTCCTTCCTCTTTACCTCCCACCAGAGCGAACGATGTTGTTTTTTTTTATTCCTGTTTCTCTTTCCCTTCTTTCTCACACCACAATGCGATGCTTGCGACAGAAAAACTTTCAGAGGGCATGGGAACTCATTAACTCTGTCAGCGAGCTAATGCTAAAATCAGTCAGCGCCGAGGCGCAGCTGACAAGCCCTCCCCTGGAACTACTGTTGACGACAAGCGTGCAAAGAGATCGAATATGTGTGTCTCATCATCAACCGTAGGTCGTAGTTTGCCATCGACTCACTCAAGTGTATTTAAAGCGGTAGAATAGTCTGGCATAAAATTATAAACAACCCGAAACCAGATGAGTTTTTTCAACGTTCCTGGGTGGAGTTGTCCGGCATTAGGAGAATAAACAGGGGAGTAATAAAATACAAATGACAATATAGTTTGTATTGTGACCAGCCGCCCTTCCCTATTAAATTAGATCAATCAAGTGTCAAATATCCATTTTACGCTCCTATATCAGTTACCTTTTGTTTCTCTGATCTTAATGATCAACCAAAGTTGTGGATTTTTGGACTTTTCAGAGTGGAAAATTACAACTTCTAAACTAACTGTAGTTACAATTCTATATATGTACAGGGCCATATAAAATAGCTGAGAACTAAGGGCAGTGTTTTTGCAGTTTTTAAAAATATTTTCCATTAGAAACATAGAGTTCAATCTTATTAACACGGTTATATCATAAGTTCTCTAATATTCTGTCAAGGGTGTATTGGAATTTAATGATAAATTTTTTAAATGAAGAGAAAATTTATCATCTAATGTCGCTATGCTCTTGATAGATAATTAAAAAATGTTGAAATCACCATGTGAAAAAAAATTAACTTTATTTTTATACTGGAGCCTTTTTGAACAGATTTTGCATCCAAGCGGGGTATTTGAATTTCTCACTTGACAACAGAGATTAGAATCAGTGAAATAGTTGGTTATTTTAAAATAAAATTTTAAATTGTTTTTCTATATATTTTGTATTTTTTTTATAAATAATATAATAATATAATTTACTCTAAAGATAAAGTTCAGAGAAATACCAGAAAATGAGACACAACTCCAAACGCAGCTAGTAAAGGAAATCTGAAAAAGAAAAAAAAAGTGTCACAGGAGTAGGCTACGTCTGCTGGGTAAGTCAGGCCACCCTATCTGTTTACACACATCCTTTACCCCAGGTACAGGTCACCCTCAACTTCGTGGTAAAACACTGCAATAAAAGTAGTTCTTTCGAAACCTAAATATTTAAAACACTATCAGTCAAAACAGACCACCACCCGAGTTCGGCTACGAAAGTAATATGACTTTAAAAACCCCATAGACCTTCAAAAGCGCCGAGAGGGGAGGTGGACCCAACTCAAAATAAGCATACAATTATGAACGCTGTAACAAGTTAAAAAAAAAAAAATAACGGGAGCACGCACATTTTGAAGATGTAGTTGGATGATGTATAGAGGCTACCTGAAACCAGAATACCCAATTAAAAATCAACTCTCACCTAAAAATAAATAAAAAAAAGGCTGGAGCTTACAATAGACAAGTCATTGTAATATATTTATAGTTACTGTAAAATACCTCATGGATATGTTGATGGGGCCTGTTTTCTCTAGACAAGAAATTGGAGATTGAAGATATGTACAAGGGCAATCCGTTTTAATGGTAAGTGATCACGGGGTGTTAGGGGGAAGGGGATGATGATGTACTAAGATGCAAGAGGTAAATACAAAGGAGAAAAACTGGAAGGGAAGGCGGGCCGACCCAATGTTTTTTTAAATAAGTTTTATGGTTCCGAAACACGAAATGAAAAACGAAGAAGAGCACACATCGTNGAGCACACATCGTCGGGGAATTACTTTGGACGGTCCTCGAGGTGGACAAGGCGGAAGGGGGAGGTAGAGGTAGAGGGGTGTTCGGCTTCAAAAAAAGGGAGGGGTTGAGTTTTAAAAAAACCCATCAGAAACAGAAACAACACCCAACAGTCGACTACGGACAGAAACACAGGAAGTGCCAATGCGATCATAAATCAAGGACCCCCACTTCCCACTATGTAGATTCGCCCCCACCCTCGTAACGCACCCTAAGGGTTTTTAAGGTGTCCAACCATTCTAATTGGCCTGGCAAGAAGAGAAGAGGGAGTGAGAAAATAAATATTTTCTCTCTGCTGGACCCTTGGAGAGTCTGCGTTTGGACGAGCACTGGCGCCATCGTGTGTCACCCAGAGAAGGGAATCTGCTGTAGGAGACGAGGTAAGGAGGAAGAGTCCCTTAACAGGTGGGCGGGGTCAGACCTAGCCCACCCCGAACATGTTTTGTTTGACTATCAATTAGAAAGAAAAAAAACTAAAAAAACTAAAAACAGCAACGATCATTTAGTTCTTGCTGGCCGACGGACAACTGACCACTTAGACGGTCGAAAACAATCAGGGGAGAGGGGGTGATATAAGAATTATCATCCTCATTTGATGAGAAACAAATAATGCGCTTACAGAATATTTTGACATTTTGAAACATTCGAGGTGCCATGCCATGGCCTCGTTAATAACTATAATTAAGGCATTTGTTAATGATGAGACAAACATAATTTTATAGTTAAATAATTTTAGGTAGATAAAAACACAGAAAAGGCAAAATACGAGTAGTTATACACTGTAAGTGTATCTTTTCGCTAAACTATACAAGAACTTATTTTAAATATAGATGTCAATGTCAGTTGAATAAGCTTACAAAATGTTGTTAAATACTGTTAAAATAGTTAAACAAAAGTTGTTAACTAAATCGGCAACGCTGAAGTGTCCAGGCTTTTTCAAGTCCTCAGTTCGAATCGATGTTGGGGGGATTCCAAGTGGCGGTATTTAGGCGGTAGTAAAAACGAGTGGTTTTGAGTCTGCTATAATCAGGAGGGTTCTTTCCGCCAATAGCCCTGGCGTGTTTAGTACACTCCAATTTTCAAACGACGAGCCTTTTAGAAACACAAACGTTATTTGTTGTGGTCAACATTGATAACACTCGCTTCGGTGGCCGCATGGTCTAAGGCATCACTCTCGCAAAAGCCTAGGAGGACGATGACTGGGAGTTCATGTGGTTCAATACCGGTTAGGTAAACTGAGGGTGGTTTCCCCTAAACGATTTCCCACTCTCTATCCACGCAAATAATGGTACACTTCCTCTAATTTTAACCTTCCCATCCCTAGAACATTAGTGTAATTAGTACATAAGCGTATAACCCAAATGGGTATGCAGAGGCACTGCTGGATAAAAAAAGATAGCATTTAAAATATATTATTAGTGTTTTTATTGGTAATATCTATCAAAAGAGACAGCTGCAAATCACATGACCTGACGTAAAAGTGAATAAACTCTAAGCCCTGAATTTGGTAGGAAACCCGTTCTTGAAGGCCTTTTATCCAATCAAAATACTATTACAAGTAGGATTCTGCTACGAAAGAAAGCCTTCCAAAACGGTCTTCTTAACCAAATCAGAGAATAGTTAGTAGCTTTTCTAGCTATCAGATAAGGAGGGTTCTTCCTGTGGAAAATTGTACTAACTTCCCACCGCTCACAAACGCTCATAATGGTTAGTGGCGTGTAAGCCTCCCATTGGCCCATAGTCGACTAAGCGCTCACGTTTTGTTCGCGGAGCAGTACCATGAAGGCTGTCTGAAAATGATTTAAAATGCCTATTTATAGAAATAATCATATTCAAACTCTTTGAGATCAAGATAGTATGACCAAGATAAAATAAACAAACAGTTTAGATTTGCCATCATCATTATTATTTCAACGATAAAATTACTATCGCCGCTTCTTGAAGAAACAGAATACGGAACAATGGGTGCCTTTTAATTTTTCACCTTTCAATAATTTAAATGAGAAAACAAACACACGTTTTTATTACCACCCAAGAAAGTGTCGAAAAATTGTTGGGTACTTAAACTAATGTTTTTCATTTATCCTCCATTCTGTATGCATAGTATAGCATTTTTTTCTCGAACTTAGCCACTTAAAATGTTCTGTGAGAAAAAAAAAAGGCGAACGAGAAAATTATGAGAGATAATTACTGGGCCTTACACGTTTTGGTGGTCGCATGGTCTAAGGCAAGGTTCTTCGAACTTTTAAGGTCCACGTGCCTTTTGGCTCACGGGGATTAGGATTGACGTCCCAAGTGTCTCAGCGGTGAGGAGATAACGCGAACATTCCCGACTATGTCCGAACGCACCAGAAATAGTACGCTACTCTTGTCTACTAGAGTAGTCATTTGCCGGATCAGGGGACATGCTAGATGTCATAATTATTCCTTGGCTTTTTTTTTAAAAAAAAACTCTTCCCCTACCGTCCCCCAAAGGTGTCACATAAAATTACGTATTCACACCTTACATTACGCGTTTCATCCACTAACCACAAAAGTACGACCCATTTCTTACGAACTCCTTTTGAACTTTTCTCCTTCCCTATTTTTTTAAATCCCATTGGCTTGGGGGAAAAAAAGAAAAACGGGAACCACATGATCATTTTCCCGGCGACGATTTTTACCGAACTCATCCGGCCCCATTGGAACTCCCCATCAATCCTCACGTTGAAAACGGTTCCCCCCATTAGACTTCCTCCCTCCTCCCGCCAGAAATAACGTGGTGTTGATTAATGTTGTCAAAATGTTCCCCTCTACTTACTAAATTAAAATGGGTTCAAGGGAAGGAGGTGACAGTTAGGATGGGGAAGGTGGTTGAGACACAACAAACTATATTTTAACGCTAGAAAAAACTTGGCCTTACGCCTCGATAACAAAATAAAAACATTCCTTGGCAAAGTCAGCGCGGGGAGACGAATCACTGACTCGATCCTCATATTTCTCAAATCCCTCCTACCCCTTCTATCTTCCACACGACCAGTCTAAAGTTGTTGTTTTTTTAACTTTTAAAATTATGAGTTTGTCGCGTTTTGTTTTGAAATGCTCCTGGTGTTACTAATGTCAACGTAAGGGCGAGACGAAGGAATAGAAAAATGTTGAGCTCAAAAACATGAAATGTTTCAAACTTTATGTCAACTACCCAAGGGAAGATTTTTTTTAAACATGAGCTAAGCTCTTTGCACCGAAAGCCAGCCATTGTTTTCGTTTCTCTCTCTCTCTCTCTCTCTCTCTCTACTAACATGAGCAACAAATCTTAAGAACTCTCTAGAGCTAAGATTCTCCATCTGAATTAATTTATTTGGCAACAGCGCTTGCCAGTTTGTAAACATGGGAATAGAATTACCTTCTTGAAAATAACAGCTCTCGTGCCCCAATTTCTCATGTGGTTCGGTTTCAAATTTATTGCGAGCACGACCAGCTTTAAGGTGGCACATTCTATTGCGGAAGCTAGCTTTTAAAAAAATGAAAAAATTAAATCACCACTTCTTGCTAACGGTTCAGGTTGTGTATATAAATGTAAACTACGCTCATGCATTTGGGGTAAGGAAGGTAGTTTTAGAGAAAATGTAACAGAATTTTCGAGGAGGTTAAGAGGGAAACAAATGAGGGGAAACCACCCTGAGTTACTCCCAGTCAGGATTCAAACTACAATCTCCACGTGACCGGCAACCCTGTCTAATGCGAGAGAGACAGTGACGCGTTCGATCATGCGACCACCGATTTTGGTGGAAGCTACAGTAGCCCCGTGGCTTCTTTGGTGCTGACTGACAGTTCACAGCTGACAGTCAACTTTTAGGTATATATCTAAATTTTGACTGTCAAAAGTGACAGCTGCTAAACACATGTTTTTGCAGATCATATTGTTCGGCATAGATATATATAATTTGGTCTAGTAGCTTTTCAAAGCCGTCAGCTGTCAGCTGTGATGTCAGTCAGCACCCAAGAAGCCATGGGGCTATTGTAGCTACTCAAAAAGTGCTAAGCAATTTTATCACTATAATTTCAAGATCTGCATCGGTGGGCACGCAGACTAAATAAGCTAGGCTCATCTTAGTCTAGTTTGATAATGGCGAAGAGGTCGGGGTTTAGAATTACGGTCGAGTGTACTAAGGGTGTTTTTGTTTACCAAAATGGTTTCCCCACAATTCCTCCGCACAAATGCGATTTTAATCAATTTTAACTTCCTCATCCAAATCAGTTTGGGATAGCCCAGACGGGGGTTAAAATGTGGAGAAGGAAAAAACAATAGGCAATAAACTGTCCCCTACCTCCTTATCTTCGAAAAATAGTAGCACTTTAAAGCTAAACAAACATAATTGGAAGCACAGTAGCGTTACAGTCAGATTCAGATATGAATATAATTGAAGATTTTCGCCAAGTCGCTTGAAAAAATGTCACTTTTGATAAATAATATCAATGCTCTACTTGTACAATAATACGAATATTATATTTGTTTTACATATAGGTATTTATATACTAGAATTCTACCATAAAATTGTCAGTCTAATCATAATGTATTATTAATAGACAAGTATCTTTCGAGAAATTTCAAGTGTTTTAAAAAGTGATTAACAGTTAACTCTCTAAACTGAACAACTACCAGTGCGGGTTTAAGTATACTCACATGTATCTATAGCACAATCATTCAATTAAATAAAAGAAAAGCAAAGACAATTAGATTTCCACCTTATTAATATAATTATAAACACCTAATTCTGGATGGGTTTATAAATAAATGTATATATACACACCACAGTCATTTGCCCATCATAAATGCTCAACACAGGAGAGAATATGAACACATTAAAATATATAAAATGTAGTAGAGCCGAAAATGGCACGATACAGACGATATAAAATGTCAACCTTCATCATAATCTTAAGGTCGAAACATTTCCACGAATACAATACTTTCTCTAACTGAAAGTTTAAAAATTGAGAACTGATAATAATAAGAAAATCAAAATCAAAAATAAGACATTCATCTTCAAGAGAAATTACACCAGACATCTTCAGCCCTCCTCAAAAGATTGACACAACAACAACAACAACAAAAACATATGCTGAAAGGGATTATTACTCTTGAAATTGTGGCAGCCATGTGTCTTGAAACAAATCCCCTCCCCCCCCCCNCCCCCCCCCCCCGCACAGATTTGTTGTGACACCAGATACTCTTTCGCCCGCGGTTCTTCAGACCATTAGGAATCAGTCCAATAGGCGAAGATAACTTTTTTTTTCGTCCCAAAAACAGAATAGAGTGAAAGAAAAAAAATTGGGAAATCCGATTACAAGACGCGACAGTAGTCAAATTTGACTGAAATAATAACTGTTCCTTTTGTGAGGGTAACAAAGCTATGTAAGGATTTGGGAAGACAGGAGGGGAGGGGGGGAACAGAAAGAATGCCCACGTGACTATGGGGGGTCCAACTCTCATCTCATGGGAATGAGCCAAGATGTGAAGTCACCTGTCACTTCAGAGGGTAATAGAGTGTAGTTTACTACCATCCCTCCAGTCTAACAAACCCTGCGGAGTTTTTGAAATGGCTACACAAAGATTTGCAGTTACAAGGAGACCGCTATTTGCAACAGAAATTGGCCTGAGAACACAAGACGGGAAACGTGTGGCTTGTATGTTGCGAAAACATTTACCTCTGCCTTTGCTTTAAGGTGCGTGTACATTAGGCGAGTCGAGCCTGTAATGTAACATGTAGTGTCATTCTCGTCAGTTTGGACGTGGAAAGCACGTCGCAAACATCCTCTGAACCATTGGTGAAACGAGCACGCCTCGAGCAAGCGACCTAATAATGATCTCAGCTCAACTCAGTATTTACGAGGGTGCCCTATATTTTAATTTAACTATCTTAACTCTTAGCCTTAAATATATGTGGTGGTGCTATGCTAATTAGGACCAAATTATTAATAAAAAACACGAAAGCCTCGGCGATGGTGGCTTATAGTTGCATAATAAACGGATTGGTTCGGAACTACTGCGAGATTTCAAGTTCCAGCACATTAGTGGACATTACAAAAACTTTACCAGGATGTCCCCCACAAACTTTGAGAATTTTATAAGTAAAATAAGACCGAAAACACTAATTATTTTTCATTTGCAAACATCTTCTCCTTGTCCTGCTAATGTGGTGATATCCTTCCAGGCACTTTCCTTCAGATTCTTTTTATAATAGTTTTATCTTTACCTCCTTGGGGTCCCATAAAACACTATGGTGTTTACAATATTATATCAACTGAAATAAAGAGACCTCAGACCAGTTCTCCATGCTTGCGAGCACGCAACAAACACGTCCCAACTAGACTGATGAATCCCTTTGTGTTCGTTGGAAAAACCGACAGCCGGCGGATCACTGTGAATGATCCGTAACGTGCTCACAGCATGCTCGTAGGCCCATCCCAATTAGGCGAATCTGTTACATTACAGACTCGGCTCGCCTAATGTATACGCACCTTTAGGATACACGTTGAACATAAAGCCCCGCATACATTAGGCGAGCCGAGTCTGTAATGTAACAGATTCGCCTAATTGGGATGGGCCTACGAGCATGCTGTGAGCACGTTACGGATCATTCGCAGTGATCCGCCGGCTGTCGGTTTTTCCAACGAACACAAAGGGATTCATCAGTCTAGTTGGGACGTGTTTGTTGCGTGCTCGCAAGCATGGAGAACTGGTCTGAGGTCTCTGTATTTCATTTGATATAATCTTGTAAAAACTATAGTGTTTTATGGGACCTACAATAACCCCGTGGCTTCTTTGGTGCTGACTGACCGCTCACAGCTGACCGCTGACGGCTTTGAAAAGCTACCAGAATAAATGATGTATCCCTACTCCGAACCATATGATCTGTAAACACATGTTTTTAGCAGCTGTCACTTAAGACATATATATATATATATATATATATTCATATATATATATATATACGTTGACTGTCAGAAGTGAGCTGTGAGCTGTCAGTCAGCACCGAAAAAGCCTTGGGGCTACTGTAGAAAGGCAAAGATAAAAGCTATTATAAAAAGAATCTGAAGGAAGATGCCTGGAAGGATATCACCATATTAGAAGGACAAGCAGAATACGTTTGCAAACGAAAAATAATTAGTGTTTTCGGTCGTATTTTACTTAGCAAACTCTTAAAGTCTGTGGGAAACATCCTGGTAAATATTTTGTACTGTCCACTTATGTGCTGAAACTTGAAATCTCGCAGTAGTTACGAACCGGACCGTTTTTTATACTACTAAAAGCCACCATCGCGGAGTCTTTTGTGGTTTTTTATTAATAGTTTGACCATAATTAGCATAGCACCACTGCATATAATTAAGGCTAAGGTTTCTTCGTCATCTGACATTTGGTAGAGTTTATATAGATAATTAAATTGAAATATAGGGCACACTCGTAAATACTGAGTTGAGCTGAGATCATTATTAGGTCGCTTGCTCGAAGCGTGCTTATTTCACCAATGGTTCAGAGGATGTTTGCGACGTGCTTTCCACGTCCAAACTGACGAGAATGACATTAAATATTACGTTACAGGCCTAATGTATACACACCTTATAGCCCATATTGGTGGTAGCGCGGTCTAGAGCGTCACCTTCCAAATATATATTGCCGGTGATGTGAAAGGTCTAATAACTGGCCGGTTCAACTGAAGGTTTCCCATAAAATGTTTCAGAATCTACATCTCCACAAATGCGAGCACATTTTTTCTAAATTCTTTAGTTTCTTTTTTTCCCCCTTTCTTTTCATCATTTGCCAGAGTTTGTCGGCTAGACATTCCTGGTCTTCTACTAGCAGTGGCGGTTACTTGGTTCCGATGACATGATGCGATAACGATAATGATAATGAGGATTATATAGCACCAGTAGAAAACCTAAGCCTAATCAAAGCCTAATTAACCAGACTATAGTCCCTATAGGAAGGATTTCCCTTCGGGGAAAATACCTGTGGTATCACCAGGAATCGAACCCGAGATCCCTCAACTAGCAGCCAAGAATGCTAACCTATGGACCACAAGAGGCCGGCCAGCCACTCCATTGGTGTAATTAAATGTGGATGTCCCCCGCATCGGCGGTCGTATGGCCTAAGGCGTCACTCTCGTGTTGGACCGGATTGAAGGTAATGAAGATATCGGGGTTTTAATCCCGATAAGAAATGCTGAGGGAGAGTTTCCTTAAATTGTTTCCCACTCAACCTCCACGCATATGGAGGTTCATTTAATCTAAAAGTCTGCCTTTCTCATCCTTATCACATTAGCGTGATTGATGTATGCGTACAGTCCAAATGGGTAGTGAAACGAGGTATTTTTTCTAATCAATAAATGAAAGAACTGAAGGCTCATCATAATATATTGCTAAAAAAAAGCTCGTGCAAGATTGGACGCGCTATATACATTGATAAACCACTCACACATGGCTTGAGAAACCAATTCGTTTTCCTCAGCTGTCCTCTTCAGTCACAATTTTGGTTACACCTCCCTCCCACCCTCCGCTTCATACCAGAAAACTTCTCAACCCCTAAGAAAGGAACCCGATGCCGGAGATTTATTTCTCAAAAATTTGTGTCACTATGTTGTGAGAGAGCCTCTAGTTTACACTCGAGCAGTTAGTTAACGGAGGGTTTGAGATGGTTTAGAGGGGGGGATGTTTGCGAAAGATGGACTTGCTGCCACCTCCCAGCCACGCCCCCTTGGGCTCTGGTAACAAGTTATTAGGTTCTTCCTGGGGGTGGATTTACAACAGGGATGAACAAGATCGTGACCCACGCACCTTTGGGCACAAGGTCTAGGTGTCAATTTTGAAAGGGAAAGAGTAGGTTGTGGGGAAGGGGGGCAAGCGGGGGGAGAACTATCTCTCATACCTTTAACAATGGTATACAAACGCTTTGGATTTACAGTTCTTAAAATTAAAAAGTCCTTACTGTGGGGTTCGTGACATCACAAGGCGCAAAAATAGCCAGCCGCAACTCCGATTATCCCTCGAGATTTATTTATTAATTCATTTAACACCGCATCTTACTAACCGTTCGGGTTATAAGCCTAAGTACTAATTAAGCTAATGGATGAGCAGTGGGAAAGGTTGAGTTTAGAGGAAGTGAACCCGAATTTTCGTGGAGGGAGAGTGGAAAACCACCCCCAGCTTACACGACTGAGATTCGAACCTCGATCTCCCCGTCCTCGGCAGTCGAGCTCACCACAAATTAGTGCGTTAGCCAACTACGCCACCGAGGCGGATTTCCTAGATTTGCGTGGACAGTTCTTAAATAAGCTAATATTTTAGCTCAAGCTTTAATAATAGCATATATTTATACTGCGTGTAATACCTTTAAAATATTAAATTATTAGTTGTCATTTCTCAGAGAAAAGTGGGGGAAGGGGGGGCTTTCAAACCCTGGGCATACCCCCCCTCCACCCCACAACCCCTTCTTTCCATCCTTTGGCTATATATGCGCCAGTGCATTGTGGTATGCAAACAAACCAAATAATCTTGTAGTACTCCCAAAGATGTGAGTGTAAGGAACTTGAGTTTTTATAACAACCTTTTTTTTTGCCGAAATAAAAAAAATATTGCTCAAGTAGAAACATAAGCGTTTGAATTTCTTCGCATGGTAATATCAACAGTTCTAAAATATTTGATATAGGCATACCTCAGTATAAGATGACAAAGTTTTTAAATAAAAGAAGAAAGTTGTCAAATTCCAGGACACACTTGATAGATACTCAACAACTGTTGAGGTCACCGTGTGTAGAAAATGAAAACTTTTTTTTCTAGTGGAGCATTATTTAATTTCGTTTGACCTAAAACAGTTTTTATATATAAATTGAAAAAAAATACTCCCCTTAACTCGCGTTCCTTACACCCCCACCTTAAATGTGATCGAAAGAAATTTCATTCCAATAGACATGTTTATCACAAGTTTGGATATTAATTTTAACCCAATTTTCTTAGGAAGAAACAGATCTGATAGCTATAAACGCTATCTAATCTCCCTTATTCATACGTCATGCCATGTGATCTGCAGCTCGAACTTTTTATAGATCTTATCAATCCCTATAAAATAATACTTTTAATACATATTAAATGACCCGCCTCGGTGGCGTAGTTGGCTAACGCGCTTGTCGTGTTGAAGCTCTACTGCTGAGGACGGGGAGATCGAGGTTCGAATCTTGGTCGGGTGAACAGGGGGTGGTTTTTCCTAAATGGTTTTCAACTCTCCCTCCACGCAAATGCGGGTTCGCTTCCTCTAATTCAACCTTCCCAATTCCTAATTCATTAGCGTAATTAGTACTTAAAGCGTATAACCCGAAAGGGTAGTAAGACGCGGTGCTAAATATTATTATTATTATTAATACATATTAAAAAGTTTCTTCAAGTGTCCATTTGTGAGACCATCAAGATATAATACGTATGCATACCGTTTCTACAAACAAGCATCTGGCACAGTTCATGGGAAGATTTTAAAATTGTATTCCTTATTATAGAGGGGTCATTAAGAAAATATAATACATATTGAAAACTTTGGGGAAATCTCAAAAACATATAAGTACTAAAATTACACTGAAATTCACGAATAAAATGTTTTGGTTTTTTTTTATCACCGCGTCTTACCATCAATTCGCGTTAAACGTAAACATAAATCACTTTTATGAAATAGAGATAAGTACGGTAGAATTTGAGATTAAAATGTACCCGCATTTGAGTGGAGGGAGGTTGGTAAAAATTTAGGAAAAAATCTCCTGTACACCCGATTGAGACTCAAACCTGGATCTCCCAGTTACCGGCACACAAGTCCAACACGAGAGTGACTCATGAGACCGGTGCACGCGAGGTTGATGAGAAGAAAAATACGACCAGAGTTTGAAAATATACTATAGAGTAGGGTTAATCAATATTTTGTTTGGATAAGTTTGAACGAAATGATTTTACCGACATATTAAACAGTTGAGGATAGTAGTAATTAAGAGTAAATTCACCAGTAATTTTCCTGGAGAGATGATAGGGAAAACCCCAGTGAAACCATAATAATATAAAAGCCACCACAATCTGGGATCCCAACCAACTCAAATCATGACCTTTGTAGCTAGTCAGATGCACATTGCACAAGTCAACAAACACACCTTGCCAGTCCTGACCATTAGTAATTTTAAATTCAGTCGATATCAACTATATTTCAATTTCCTATAAAACAACTATAAAAATGTTTTTAATTACAAACATTATTGAAAGTCTCTAACGTCAAACCTTAAAGGCCGTAAATAATTTGTATTAGTTTTATAAAATCATATATAGTAGCCCCATGGCTTCTTTGGTGCTGACTGACAGCTCACAGCCGACTTCTTACAGTCAACATTTGGGTAAATACCTAAATTTTAACTGTCAGAAGTGACAGCTGCTAAACATATGTTTTTGCAGATCATATGGTTCGGCGTAGGGATACATAATTTGGTCTGGTAACTTTTCAAAGCTGTCAGCTGTTAGCTGTGAGCTGTCAGTCAGCACCAAAGAAGTCATGGGGCTACTGTAGTTTGTCAAAAGAATGATCAAAAGCTGGCTTCTTCCCCACTAATTGAAAGACCAAAAAATATTAACAGAATTATTAAGTATTTTGTTTCACAGTTGTGGCAGCAGAAATAGTATAGGGCATGAAATAATACATTAAAAAGTATTAGCTTCTTATAACTGGCCATGATAAATAATAGAATGAATAAATGTTTTTTATAACGTAGAGAAAAAGTCATACAATATACTAGTTTTTCATAATAACAAGTTTTATTTTGTAAATACAAGCGCACGAATACGGGTTGCATTGGAATCATCCACCCTGTTCATCTTACCCAGTCTACCATCTTTATTTATGAAGTGAATTCAGCTCAATAATGTAAAAACGCTTAAAAGGGAAAAATAATAATTAAAAACCAATTGTTTGTTGTGAACGTTTTGAGTGCCAAAGATAACATCTTGCCCAACATGTGGGCTTATAAATCAGGCTATTCATAAAGATATTAGGGTTTAGTAGCCACAAATTTAAACCAATTAAGAGAATTAGGCTAAAACTATAGCGTTACGATCTCGTCTCACCTCCCACGCCAAAATAAGTTTTTTTTAGTATGAGACAGCCCCAAGTTCTGAAGATTTCTAATAATTTGCACAACACACATCTTTCAAATTCTTTGACAAAATTTTGTTCACAACATTCAGGAGTTCCCAGACATTTTAAGGATTGCCAAAGTCAAGATGACGAAAACACTCGTGCTTCGACGCCTTCGAACGGATGTTGAAACCAAACAACACAATGTTTTCCATCAATATAAAGATGTGACATCTTTTGGCATCCTCCGGTGCCGACAAAGGAAAAACCAGAGAATTGGGCCAATCTTTACACTTTCAGGAGCAACAGTTTGCAGGCCCCTTTGGTTTTGCAGGAAGTTCCCACAGGGAATTCTCTGGCTTTAAGGTTAGGGAACACGAGTTAGGTTCCGTATTTTTGCAATTTTAGGTGTTTTTTTTACCGAAATAAATTAAATACTTCCAATGACGTGGAGGTTAGTGTTCGAATCCCGGTCAGATTCATCGAGGGTGATTTTTCCTAAACGGTTTTCCATTCTACCGTAATTACCATATATGCGTACAGCCTAAATAAGTAGTAAGACGCGGTGACAAAAAAAAGTTTATGTTCAAACATCCCTTTGCTCGTAAAAAATATTCAAAAATTGTTCAGACCCATAAAAAGAAATTAAATCAAAGTATCTACGAAAGCAATGTTTTATTTGAGTCCCCAAAAAATACATTCGTTTTAACTGCAAAAATACTAGCCTTAGCTCACTCTAGGGATTGAGAGTTAAGGGTAGTATTATTGCAAGAGTTTCTTAGGCTAAATAAATCAAATATATCTCCAGAAGAAACAAAGTTTAATTTTCTACATATAGTTACCTGGACAATAATTTGTCAATGGTTTCCTGTAATTTTATAACTTTTTATCGACATTTAAAAAAGTTTCTCGTTAAATGCCGCTATGCTCATGACACATATTTAAGAATTGTTTGGAAATGTAAATTCTAGGTTTCGTCCGGAGCAATATTTGATTTGTTATGCCGGGAAAAAAATGTTTGCCATGCACACTGCAAAAACACTTATCTTTCTTGATTCACCTTCCCTCCACCTTAAAGAGCTACTGACGGGATAAGTTGGCTTAGCTTTTGGGACGTTATATTTGGAAGCCCTAACTCTAAAAAAGTAATAGTTAAACAAAAGTGGTTTTATATTTTACAGGAAACGATCTTTTAATAAATTACCACAAACACCAGAGTTAAGTTTATGTATTCAAGTGTGTAAGCCTAAAGTGTATTTTATATTTTTGAATTGTTTATAAACTGTTTATAATTTATACTTGCATGTAGTTGAGGTTATGTTAGTTGTATTTATAATTTTTTACTTAATATATTCAACTTGATCACAGTTGACAGCGAGGAAGTCAGGGTTCGAATCCTGGTCGGATGTACTGGGTTTAGTTTTATTATATGTGATTTTACCATTTTTTCCACATGCTAGTGTGGTATATTTACTCCAACCTATCACATATTATTAAGTAATTACTAGTGCCAATCATAATAATAATAAATAATAATGATATGGCAAGAGTAGGCATAAAACACAAATAAAGAAAATAACGAAGTAGGCCATCGTTTAACATGTATTAACTATAAGAATGATTGCCAAACCCTTCCTTCACCTCTGACAAGACATCTTGTGAATGTGGGGAATGCCAGGCCTCCACCGTGGTTCGGATCCCACGTTAAACTGTAGGTCCTCCATTTCATCTCACAATCACCCTACCATTACACATTAGCGTAAGTGCGTATAACCCGAACGGGTAGTAAGACGCGGTGCTAATAATAATAATAATAATAATAATAATAATAATAATAATCTATAAGAAATATTTGCCTGATAATAAAAGTACATGTCTGTGACCTGGCAGTCTAGGGGTAAGGTGTCAGACTTCTGTTCTAGGGGTTCGGGGTTTGGGGTTCAATCCTCGGTCCCGGAAAAGATTTATCTGATTGCCAAACCCTTCCTTCCCCAATCACACTACCATTAGCATAAGTGCGTATAACCCAAACGGGTAGTAAGACGCGGTGCTGATAATAATAATAATAATAAATAATAATAATAATAATAATAATAATAATAATAATAAAAGTAAATGTTTTACAAAGCTATAGTTCAATTTTCATAGAAATAATTTCATATTCATGCTGCCAAACAGAAGTATATCAAATTTATGACTTTGAGTAAGGTGGCGGGGGTGAGGATTGCAGTACCTAAAGTCTGTCCAGCGTAGGAATTGTTTTCTGAAAGGCCTTTTTCCCTACCAGAAGTCTATTATATAGTAGGATATTGGTAGGAAAAAAGACCTTTCAGAGAGTAATTCCTACCGTGAATGAAGTACTGTCGTTTTGTTGGCACTGACTGTGGAAATGTGGTTAGTAATCTGCGTGACGCTAAGCAGCAGCAAGTAGTATCAAGTTGACGAGTTGGTCCTTGTGTTACCCGGGTGCTACCTCATGTTATGTCGCTAAGTGTTTTGTTTTTTTGTGTGTTAAGAGTGCAGGAGTCTGTCCAATTAGCGCCGAGGGTTGACAAGTCACATCCGGGGAAAGGCTGCAACGGGTCCTGCACACTGTCACCTCCAATCTCTTTGGGTGTTGAGGGCGATAAGTAAGGATGTCTGGTTGGCGCGAGATATAGTTTTTACAATGTGGCCCACTAGTGTTACTTTGTACGAAGATTTTTAAGCCCCTTGGTTTATTTATTTTTACTTGACTATGTGAGTACTTAAGAGTGGATCTTACAAATCTATGCAGTGGTCAGCAAAACCCTTCGCCTCTTTGGTCATCCAGTGGAGTTAGTGTCCTAATCTTGTTCTAAAATGTCAAGTTGAGGATATCGAAGAGAATACAAATAAAAATGCAAATAAAAATCGTGTTTACCTGCCGATTTAAAAAATAAAATCTTACCTATGAACACGTGAAAGGATATCTGGTAACTTATTTAAGATCCACTTTGGTGGCCGAATGCTTTAGTTTCTAATTCGTCACTTTTGCAATGGATTAGACTACCTACCACAGGGAGATCGGGGTTCAAATCCCGGTCAGCTATACTGAAGATTATTTAATCTTAAATACTTTTCCACTCTACCTCCACGCAAATGCGGGTACACTTCCTCTAAAATCAACCTCCCCATCTCTGACGAATTAGCGTAGTTCCTTATATGGGCGTAAAACCCTAACGAGTAGTCAAACACAGTGCTAAAACAACACTTTTCTGGCTGCCTGGTAATGTTCTTCCTGTGAAAATTGGACTCTAGTACCAAGTAGCGTAGGACCTACAATGTAATGTGTGGTGGGTACGACACAAGTAACGACGTGTGTAAAACATCACGTCCACGATTGTTGACCTTTATTTCATATTAATCCCAAGCAAGCTTTATCACAGACTTGGAAAGGCAAGGAGGGGGTGGGTCTGGAGTGAGGTGGGTTGCATCAGAGCAATCCCGAGGAAGGGGGTAGAGTTGTCAGACTGGTGTTACCATAATTAGCAGAGCAGAGTGATTGAAGCGCGAAGGAGGGGAGGGGGGGAGAGACAACTCCCCAGGGTCAAGTTGGGAAGATACTACCCTCCACCACCCCCTCTCTCCCTTAATGAGGAGGGGATTTACGGCCCCCCAAGAATGGCCCCTCAAGTCGTGCTAACGACTGCCATGTGCGGCCTCGACACGGCGTTGGGTAATGTGTACAGGCTTCCCTGAATACTGACATCTCTCTCTGGTGGGGCCAAACTCACAGATTTTATACAATCAGGAATATGTCTATACGTGTTATCTCGACACGGGAGGTCACCAGAGTCTAAAGGAGGGCACGGGTTTGATTCCAACCACTTTGGGGGTGTAGGGAACGCAGGTTAAGGGCAGTATCTAAGAAGTTTTTTTATAGTGAAACAGTAGACTTCGGTGGTCTTGGAGTAAAGGGCTCGCCTCACAATGTCTGCAATGTCCTCACAATGTCCATGGGTTCAAGCCCACCCAGAGGTCTATGAATTTTACTTGAGCGATAAAAATCAATAGCACAACTTAATTCAGGGTGTAAGTAAAGCCGTAAGTCTCATGTCGATTGTGGCATGAAAAATAACCCTGAAAAGAATGTGAAAATAACTTCCTCGGCTAAATTGGCGGGCCCTTTCGCTCTCACTCATATAAATTCTTGTGTGCTGACGGAGGCGGATCCAGATCATTTTGATTGGAGGGGGATCATAATTATAAATACCAGAGGTACTTAAAATATTAGATTTCTGTTTAGTCATCTAATAGTTTATCATTCATATTTGATCTTATTTATGTTTTAAACCGTGATCATCCTTTCCAATTTTTAAAAATTATATAATTTCTATAAACTATTTAGAGTGAACCTTCAATAATTTTTTTATATACGGTTCACTCTAGAAGCTATGAGTAGTCTTAACCTTGTTTTTTTTAAAAAATTATATTCTTTTATAGGGCATTTAAAGTGTTCCTCACTTATAAATTTTTGAAATTTGGGTGCTCTTATAAGCTATTTAAAGTGATCCTCACCTTAATTTTTTACGATAGTTAAACACCTCTATAAGATACTCTTTGAAGTGGTCTTCCACCGGCAAAATTTTGAAATTGAATTATTTCAGAAAAAACTATTTGAGGGCGGTCCTCATGTGAAAATTCTTAAAAATGATATGCATCTAGAAGCTATTTGGAGTTGTCCTCCCCTAGACATTTTTGAAATTTGGATGACCTTGGAAGCTATTTTGAGCTTCCCTCTGACTTTTTCTGCCAGTTAGATGCATTTAATATATTAGTTGTTTGATGCGGTCTTTTCCGGCAAATTATTGACAACAGGAAGCACCTAGAAGTCATTTGGTGTTTGATTTAAGGCAATCTTTCAGCTTCATATTCGATAATATCGGAGGATTTGAAATATATCTGCTCCCAGGCGATTATTAGTCTTCTTTGACGTATGGTAGTCTACCGTCTCTATGCAGAACAATTTTCGTTACTCAGTATGGACGACAAATATTACAAATATTAGCACATGAAAACGAATATTTTTTCCACACTTGCGTGAGTCACATCAAAAATTGAATAAACGTGGCCGAATAACGAACGTGTGTGCCCGGATTAAGAAGTGTCTGCGCGAAAAAAAAAAAGGTAAAAAAATTGTTTAATTTATCTGTGTTGTGTTTTCTTTCTAAAATATGAACTTTCATTTTTTTAAATTAGTTTTCTAACTTTTACAGAGGGGTCAACTGACCCTTTGACGTCTCAGCCCCCCTCCCCCCTGAATTCACGCCTGTGTGTTGATATAATTGGTCGGTTCAGAAAGTGCACGTTGAATCTCAAATAAACAAATACTAAATAAATACATGTTTTGGTAAAAATAAATCGAATAATCCTCCAGTATTAACATTAGAGTTTAATTTTCTTCACATGGTGACCTCAACAATTTATGAATATATATCAAGGCTGTCCTGGAATGTAATAACAACTTTTATATTCATTAAAAAGTTTCCCATTTAATACCAAAATGCTCATGACACATTTTAAACAACTAGTGAGGTCACCATATATGTACAAAATTAAACTCTTTGTTTTACTGGAGCAATAGTTGAATTCGGTGACCTGGCGGTCTAGGTGTAAGGTGTCAGACTTCTATGCTGGCGGTCGGGGTTCCATCCTCGGTCCCGGCACAGATTTATCTGATTACCAAACCCTTCCTTCACCTCTGACAAGACATCTTGTGAATGTGGGGAATGCCAGGCCTCCACCGTGGTTCGGATTCCACGTTAAACTGTAGGTCCTTCATTTCATCTCACAATCACCCTACCATTACACATTAGCGTAGTGCGTATAACCCGAACAGGTAGTAAGACGCGGTGCTAATAATAATAATAAAAAATTATAATAGTTGAATTATTTGAGGCAAAAAACAATCTTTAATCATTTGGTAGATAATGCACTTAACTCGTGTAACGTATATCACCGCCTTAATGAAGTTTATTTTCTCAACGAATCTTACTACCCTTCCGAACTATTAAAATATTTACACTAAAGGGGTAGTGACGACTAAGTCAGAATTTAAAGAGAATTTCCCCGTATTTGCGCGGAGGAAATGAGGACCCATTTAGGAAAAAAAAGTTATATAACCTACACTAACCAGGGACTCGAAACATGACCATCCTGACACCAGCAAACTAAGACTAGACGAGCCTGCACATTTAGTCCTCGCGTCCACCGATGCGGTGATCTGAAGAAATTCTACTTTGTCTTTCTTGTAACAATGGGCATGATGAAAAGGCGTCAGCCACTTCAGAGGCCGGATGGACTAATAAGGCATCTCTCGTGCTATACTTGACCAGATGATGATATTGGGGTTCGAATCCTGGTCGGGTCTAATGAAGGGTTTTTTCCCTGAATGGGTTACAACTCTCCTTTCACACAAATGGGGATGGATTTAATCAAATTTGCTTCCTTCCTCATCCCTAAGCTATTAGTATAAATATAGGGCCAACCCGGACGGGTAGTAAGGCTGGTGTCTATAAAGTGTAGGTAGAAAAATAAATATATACTAACTGTGAATTAAAGTCAAATTTGATTTCCACAAGAGTGTTCAATTTGATAGTTTTAAGAGTAAAAAATTGTCCAATAATATAAATTAAGAAGTGTGTATCAAAAGAATATAAACAGACAAAAGATAATATATTTTACTTTAATGACAATAAATTTTTATTTTTTCTAAAAAAAAAATGACGAAAAAAACCACCCTGTGAACGAACCTAAGTTACAACCTTTTCCCCTTAAAAAAAATATCGCCACTAACATTTTTAAGAGCAAACCTAACGACAGGCCAAACAAAATGCGGGAGTCCTGTAGAGAAGGAGTCGCCAGGACATCAAGATATTACGCGTCCTGCAGACATTTCCTGACAGTGATACATCTGTTTCGGAAACTCGTGTACTCTGGTAGAACCGAATGAATGGAGAAAGAAAGAAAGAAGGGCGGGAGGAGGGTGTGTGTGTGTGTGTGTGTTTAAGGGTCGTGGAAAACAACACACACACATATATAACATATAAGCACACCCTCTCCCCCTTCTGCTTCTACACGAAAATAACTCTTGGTGGTAGTAAAGAGGGTAGATCGCTTCCAAACCACCCTAGACCCCGCATACCTGGTGGCGCCTCCACGCCCAGCCGACGCCAATTAAC
>CABFVX010001747.1:63117-76232 GCA_902151425.1 Timema shepardi
GGGGGGGTCGGTAGGGAGGGGGATAAATGTGTTTATAAATTATTTACAGTCAAATGCAGACATTAGCATTCTTTGTGGGTTTATTTTGGCCAAAAAATGTAATGCTATAAGAACTGTAAAATTACTCACGCTCACTTCGGCTGCACCTTAAGTAAAGCCACTTAAAGTTCGAATCGGCTACCGACATTTAGGATTAAAGTTGATCGTATTAGTCGGGATTGCCAAGGATGTAATAAGCCCATCAAGGCGTATTTACTAACCAAATATATTAGAATAATATAAATGATTAATATTACTCTTGGAATTAATGAAATAGGTAAATGTAAATATTTACCTCTCTATTGATATATTAGTAACTCCTCTTTACCCTTCTAGGGTGTCCAGCCAAACTAAATTTTAAAATTCCATGACTTTTCCAGGGCCAGTTTACATCTTTTCCAGTCACTATAGTATAAACATTATATTATTAAAATCGCAACTTAGTGTAATGTTTTTAAATTTGACTTCTAACTTTGAAATTGTGACTCTATGAAGGGGTTAAATAATGTCAGCCTTAAGTAATGGGCTATTGGGTCGTGCGATCTAAGTTAGAATTCAATTAGATTATATTTATGCATTAAAAGATCGACTTACACGGGCTAGTGAACTAATGACTCAACTTTGGCTAAAGACACGCAATAGAGTGGTGGAAAGTTGAAATTAAATTCCCATGTTGACTTGTAGAATTGAGATTAGTATACTCAACATGGATCGCTGTACTAAAATTAATTCTCAGTGAGTTTTAATTGGAATAAAAATATTATTTTGACCGTTAGTTATTGTAAATGAAAATAGCTTAGGCCTATTAGTTTAGTGAATATGTGAAAATTCCAGAAAGTTCATCAAATTCCCTGACTTTTCCCTGTTTTCCAGGTTGCTGGACACCTTAACTCTCAACAATAACGTTTAACACAGGGGGTTATAATGACTTAATCCAAGGGGTAGGGAGATGAGAAGGTCGATTGAGAGGAAATGCATACGCACTAGAGTGGAGAGTAGATGTGAAAAGGGGGAGGGCGTAACCGTAAATCCAATCCATAAAAAGTGTGATGCACTACAGTAGGTGTCGTTAGAAGCAGCGTCAGTTCCTTTAAGACAAACTATTTTATGGTTAAAAAAAACGTGTCTACCAGTGACGTAACGGCAAGTCAATATAGGATTTCACATGTTAACGTGTTTACGTTTCATTCGACGCGTTATAAAGATTTAATATTGAAACAAAAACCATTTAACTATTATATAATTCTAAAAATAGTCTTACATTGACACTAAATAGTTTTTTGATCATGAAGTAGTTTTTTTTTTGTAACGTGTTTTTTTTATCCACCACAACTCAAGATATTTTATTCACTAACGAAAATGGTCAGTAAGAATCTTCTTGCCAGGGTGTGGATTTAAAAATATCCGTGGAAGCATATGTCTATCTAGAATAGGAGACAAGGAAAAGGTAGTTTTGAAAAGCAGGTTAATGCTGACCAGGCGAAAATAGTAGAGTAAGCGGAAGAGAGGAAGTGTTAAGAGGAGATAAATAAAAGGCATCACATGGTGGACTAATTTTCTTTCCTCTATTTCTACTTCTTATACTAGAGTCTGCATGTGATAGTGCTTAGTCCAAATGTGCGTCAGATTAAGCTGTAGCCTGATTTGCAAAACTGTTTCGAATTCACCCAAGTAGACAACGTCGTTAACACACACACACACAAAATGGCATTCTGCTTAAGCACCTGAATATTAACAAATAACAACAAAATCAAGAGTAGTTTCAACTATCAATATTTAATTCCATCGGGGCATGGTCCCAGCATGGAAAACTTCTAAGGTGAAACAACAACAACAAAAACAAAATCAATTCATTGTGGATTCGAGCGAGCTATTTTGAACGGTGACGTTATATCGGTCTGTAATTACTGTGAATAGGGAAGCAGGAGAGGGGTAGGAGGTGGCGAAACCCAAAACTAAAGTATATGTGTGTAGGACTAGCTGGGCCAACCGATATATCAACCGTGCGGGAAAGGGGGAGGGGGATAGGAATTGAAAATGGGGGAAAAGGGGTGAGGTAAAGAGAAGGTTGATAGGTTCCCAATGTTTTGCTATACCGAAAGCGCAATTGATGAATATTCAAACGAGCTAGCGAGTGTGTGTGGCAAAGTGTGTCGATGTGTGTGAGTGGCTAGAGACAGCAATTATCCAGTTGGTGATTAAATCAACACCCAGGTTAATCAGCTTGTGTGTGTGGAGAGAGAAATAGACAGACAGAGCCGAGAAGGAAAGAGAGGGTGGTGGAGGTGGAGAGTATTAGGGACTTACAACCGAGCAAAGGATGGATCAGTGTGTTGGGGGGATTGGTGTGTGAAGGGGGAAGGGGTTACCCTCTCTGAACACCCCCACGGGACAGAGCTGCTGATGCGCTGTTTGCTGGGAGATATACCGGTGTGGGCAAGGGGGACAGTGGGGGGGTTTTTGCCGGTTTAATTAATATCAATCCATTCCCTCCTCACCTCTATACCAACCAAGCAAGTGTGTGTATGTGTGGGGGGGTACCCTTGATGGATCGAAAGGGGAGGGGGGAATTCGAGCGGTGGCAGCGGGACAAGCGGTTAGAAATCAACCAACCATTGCACACGAAAACTATTCCATACTACAGACAAGGGTATAACCTTACAGTTATCATTTTAATCATTGAGACGTTATCACCCTGAAAGAGAAGGCACTGCTTGCTTACTTCAAGCGAAATAAAAAAAAATATTTATGTCTAAAGATATATTTTTTAAAACAAACTAAACATATTGTATAATTTTGGCAGCATCTTTGCTTGAGCTTGGTATTTGTGAAGAGTGACTGTGAGTTTGTCTCTGGCGCGAGGACCTATTAGAAGACCACTCAAATTAACTTCCAAATCATTCAAAATTGCAGTATTAAGTATATAAAAGGGTGGGAATTAGGGTAAGACGCATGCGTGTCCATAGAGGGAAAATAAAACCAAATTTGAACTACCTCTCATTGCCACGGAAATTTCAAGTTTTTGACAGAGTGCTCTTGCTTAATTTTGGCACATTTAGCAGTTTCAGTTTTACGTCGCTCATGTTGCTAAGAATTTCTCTAACAGGTCTTGATTCACATTTATATATATATATATATATATATATATATATATATTCTACTCTCTGTGCCATAGACTATTAATTTTTATATATTCAACATGAAATTTAAATACATTTCATGCCACTAAAATTATTTTAGTAAATAATTTAAATCCCCCCCCCCCAAAAAAACAACCTTGGAAAATTTTAACCCTTCCCCGACACCAACCCCACAGCTGCTAGCCCAGTTCCCCAGTTCACGAGGCCACCAACCCACTGCTAGTTACGCCTATAACCACCCAAAACTTACAAAGTGAATGCACCCTTCGTTTACCATGAAAGGTAGCAAGCTTACCTTGCATGGTTTTGTGTTTTATTCATACTCTATCAATTCCAGCGTTACTTATGTTAATATAATGCTAGATATTACATTACACGAGATGACTAGTGAAAATATGGAAACTTAATGTTTAAAACTTAGTTCTTTAAGAGTTTACGATATTGCTATAATTTCCTATGCATTAAATTTGAAGTTGAATTTTTAAAATATTGGGTGCTCAACAAATGATCCTTTCAGCTTTTCCCGAAAGTAGACACTCATTTTAAAACTTTTAACTTGTGATGGTAGATACATTCAAAGCCCCAGCTGCTTGAAAGGTAAATTAAATTTGGAGGTGTTTGGCCTTTTATACCACTTAATTACACGTCACAAAACACATTTTATGAAAATATATCTGGAAGGTTTGAGAGTTTTAAAAAATAATCAAGTAAATCGTGGCTATATTAAGCAGCTATTTTTTTAAAAACAACCAAACCTAATGCAAAAAATGAGTGTGTGATATTATTTCTTACCCTGAATTTGGCAAGCCTGGGTTCCTCCGCGGCGAGCTTGGCAAGTACCTGGTAGTTGGCTTGCGAAGAACACACAAGCCACTCTCGAGACTTCTGGTCCAGCTGACACACAAACGTGTAGAAATATACAACCTTATCTAATCTTAGAGATTCTTTAAGCTCTAAATATTAAAAAAAAAATAGTATAGAGAGAAAGTAAGAAAAGGAGAAGTGGAAACTAGGATTATAGTGAATAAATAGATACGAATAAAGAGGGGGGAAATTAATATTTAAAAAACGGGCAGTAGAAATTAAGATTATAGGGCACAAAAGAGTTGAAAGGAAGAACGGAAAAAAATAAAAAGGGGCGAGCGGGAGGTAGTAACTAGATTATAATGCACACAAAATAAGAATAAAGAAGGGAAGAAAAAAGTAAGAAGTAGATTGGAAAGTGAAAATTAGTATTATAATGCACAAACAAAATCGGTAGTAAGAACGGAAAAAAAGAGAAAAAAACAAGTGTGTGAACGGGGAATGTAGCTTAGGGCGCAGACCAATAATATACCCAGGACACTCAACCTATAGATTAAAATGGTTGCGCTCCTTTTAGCAGCTTGAGTCCTTTACCACCAGGATCGCTGCGGTTAGTCCTATCATCACCGAGGAGTGACACTAGCGAGGCCCAGTGTTAAAGGACTCAGGCTAGCAAAAGGATAGAAGCGAAACCCAAGTAAGGTTGAGAGTCTATTTCTTATTTGTCTGTGCTTAGTTAGGGTTATAGTGCACAATAAATAAGCAGAAATAAAAAAGGGGAAAATAAGGGGGCAAAATAAAAGTGGTTAAAGTTAATGAAAAAAGATGTGAAAATAAACGAGGCCAGCTTTGCATTTTCAATGTAAACGATGGAAAAGCTCGCGTGACTTCGACATGGGGAGCAAGGTTTCGCTCGGAATAAGAGCCGTGCTGCGCGGTTGAACAAATTTTAAGAGGTGTTTACTCTATTATTTGAACGAGCCTTGTTCAAATCACGGACGTGAAGAGATGACGGTGTATGAGTGGTTCAAATCTCACAATGACCATCAAGTTTCAAATTCTTTGCTAGATGTATACAAAACAAAATCGTTTTATAAATACTTTTTTTTAAATGAATGAGAATATTCTTCACGTATGTTGAGTTTGTGAACTAATTTAAGAATCCAACTTGTTTCATGTAATTTTAGGCTTGTGAACCAACAATTCAACAAACCAATAAGCTTAAAGTAATGTTGGTCTTATGAACCAATTTAAGAAACCAACAAACTTAAAGTAACCAATAGTCGATGCGAAATCTTGTTCCGAGCAAAATCTTGTTCCAAGTCATCCTGAAACCCGTTTAGAATCGCGCGCATTTAAATAATAATATTAATAATGACGCTATCTTAACAACGCATAAATCGGATCGACATTAGGTAGACGACAACATAATGAACATTATTAATTTTTATAGCCATGTTTACTTAATAACGGTGATAAGAGTGATTGTTACCTTATCCTTTGCACCCCACGCCATAAAACCATTCATGATACAAAATAAAAAATTAAACGTTTTAACTAACACTTGCCCAAAGTTGACAAGTGGATACTCGTACGAGAAAAATTAGTCTGAAACTACCCATTACCAGTCACACTATCAAATCAGGTGATAATTACTTTGAAACAAGTTTTTAGGTTTGTCCACAAAAGGTTGATTAAAATATTAACTAACCTAACAAAACCTAACCTTCATTTGATAAACACATGGAATATTTTGCTTTGTTTGTGTGTGTATATATATATATATATATATTTTATACGAGGTGTTTTTTTTAGTAAGTACCGTTTTGAAATTAGAAACACACAAGTGTACATTGTTTTTATCAATTTTAGTTTTATATGAAAGCCTCTACTTTTATCTACTTTTCAATATAATTTCCCCCAATATTAAGGCACTTATATCGTACAACCAGTTTTTGAATTCCATCCTCATATAAATCTGCCGCCTGATTTGATAACCACTGCAACACGGCCGTCTTTAGGTCATAATCATCGTCGTGGCGCTGACCACCAAGATGCTTTTTTTTAAATGCAGGAACAAGAGGTAGTCAATAGGCGCTATATCGGGAATGTACGGAGGGTGATCAAGTTGTTTCCAGCCAAATGATGTGATGAGATCTTGGGTTAGATTATCCACATGTTAACGGGCATTGTCATGAAGCAAAACAATCCCCTCACTCAAAATGCCACGCCTTTCATTTAGGATTGCACAGCGCAGTTTAGTTAAGGTCTCATAAGAGGTCTCAGAATTTATTGTGTCACCACGGGGTAAAAAATCCACAAGAAACACCCCCTTCCTATCCCAAAACACAGTACAAAAGATTTTTCTGGCTGAAATTGTTTGCTTGAACTTCACTTTCTTGGGTGATGTTGAATGTTGCCATTCCATGGATTGTTGTTTCGGTTCCGGCGTGACATGATCCACCCATGTTTCATCGTCAGTTGACAATTTGGCTTAAGAAATCATTACCAAAATCACTGTATTACTCAAAGAAAGTCAACGCTCTGGCTAAACGTTTGATTCTGTGCACCTCAGTTAACATTTTCTGTACCCAGCGTGAGCACAACTTACAATAGTTTAAGTGTTCTGTCACAATTCCATAAAGAACACTTCTTGAAACTTGAGGAAACTCATTAGATAAAGATGAAATCGTAAAGTGTCTGCTCTCTAGAACTTTTCCATCAATTTCTGCACCAAGTCTTCAGTAAAGACAGAAGGTCGCCCACTTCGTTCCTCATCATGCACATTCGAACGGCCATCTTTAAAAGCTCTAACCCATTTTATTACCATTCAATCGCTTATAATGTTTTCTCTATAAAACTCACTGATCCGCCGATTAATTTCAACCGCTTTCCCATCTTTTGCATGAATAAAACGAATAACAGCGTAATTCACAGTCGACGGGATTTTCAATTGACTGAGCCATTTTAAATACTCACAAACAGACGTAAATACAGTCGAATTCTTCCGTAATGGCGTCTGTGGCTAGTCAACAGATGGAGGTACTCAACGCGCATGCGCGGAACGGCAGCCGCAGCGCTGCAGGGGCCAAATTTCAAAACGGTACTTACTTTTTAAAAAATACGCCTCGTATATATAGGCCTATATATAATTTATTTGAGGTGTTTAACATGCGCTCTCAGAACCGAATGATTATGTTAGCACACGAGATTTTCTATGAGTGTGAGCAAGAGAGCCTACTAATTTTGCCGGGAAAAGTATGTTCACATAACTTCCGGGGTTCTTTTTACATCTCACAATCGACATGGAACCGATTGCTTTATTTCCCCTTCAAAGGAAGTTGTGCTACGGATCTTTATCGCTCAATAGACATGTTTTGACCTCGGCTGGGTATGAACCCACGAACATCTATTTCTGAGGCGAGCACTTTACCCCAAGAACAACCAGGTTAACAAAAACTCGAAAAGTATATTTCTGTTAGTTATTACGTATGAGTGGATGGTGTGAGACTGAACTAAATTAATTATATCCTTTTTTATTAAATAATAAAATAATCGAAACTCAGGTTCCGCTAGGTTCTGCCACGTTGTTTATAAGTAAATTGTGCAACGTTTCCTATTTATAGGTCATCTAGCAGCATCTAGAGGGTGTGGAAACATTCAAAGTGTTTGTCTGTCACGAGCGTTGAGCAATATCTACCTGACAAGGAGGTATGAAATTTTTAAACTAGTAGCCCCTGTGCACAAACATATGTGCTGGAATTTTAAATTATTTTTTTTTAAATATATTTAAAAACTGGGTCAGAAATATAAAATGAAGAGAGATAATTTTTGTGTCTGTATGAAGCAAAGAAAAGCGTAGCCCGGAGATTATGCCGGGTACTTGTGCTCATTATACACAAACATATATATATACGGAGACCGCAGCTAGCCTTGCCGTTGGCATTGACTAATGATCCTCAATAACTGCTATAGATAAGAGAATGCCGATAAGGAAGAGCGAACACTTACCGATGTGACTGACGCCGTGTCGTCATCCTCCAACCCCTGGAGACACAAGAACAGAAACAACCATAGATATAATAACAATAAGAACAAAAGGAAAAAAGTAACACACAACACATGTCATGTAAGATATGAACAAAAATAAACAGTTTTAAACACTTCTAACATGTTTTTATTTATTTCTATTTTTTTTAAAAGTTTACAAATAGTGCAGTGTCATTTGTTTGTACTACAAAGTGTTAAAAAGGTTTCCAATAGTTACTAGGGCTAGTAAAACATAATCGTATATTTTAGAGTTGAATTTTTTTTAATGTTTGTGTTTCAGTAAAATGTTACTAAATTATGACTCAACCGTGTTTATAATGTTACCACACGCCATTTTCTATTCGTTTATATACATTTTTAACAAAATTGTTAGTCATATTTAGGAACAATTTAAAATTTTCAAGTAATAAATTTTTAGTAAAACTATTGTTGAAAGAATTGCTTTCCTAAGAATGAGTTAAATTTTTTTTTTAACCTGCAAAACTCTACCTAGATATAGATATTGAAAGAAAAATGTTTTAAGGCCAAATTAAAGTATATAAAAAGAAAATCATAATAAACTATCCTTGATTTTAAAGTTAGAATTTAAATAACAATTTTACCCTGATACATGACTATACAACATCAAAATATAATATTTTTTTAATGTGGCTATAACCAAAATTAACAAATATAATAACTTAGCTATTTAATCCAATCAAACACAATGTTTGAACAAAATATATCAAACAGTTTCGATACAAACCAAATCGTAAAAAACTTTTTTTGAATTGGGGGCTCTTAGAACGTTAAGCAACATCATATTCTGAAGGTTAGCAGTTTTCACGATTAAAATACTTTCTCTATATAAGAAATTAAATAAATGGCAAGACACAATCGCACAAACATTTCATGTGTACTATGGCTTTGAAGATAATTTTCAAAAATAGGTTTTGAGTAAATTAACCTTAAACTGTTTCCCTCATAAAAAAACGCATCATCTTGTTTGTTAATCACAGTAATCCCCCTTTAAATTTGAAACTAAAACAAAAACAAAATTCAAATATATATATATACACACACACTGACCTAACATTTTTATTTGGGAAAATAAAACCGTATTCTTATACATCATGAAAAACTATTTCTAGCATCACATTTTGAATTAAATTATCAAGGTCAATTTCCAAAATATTCAAATTTTGTATAATTTTCATATTAAACTATCCTTAAATTAATTTATTCCAAATAAATATATATTATTATGAATAGTGTAAAATCGTCTCTCGATACCAATTTTGAACCAAATCGTTAGAGCTATTTTCAAAATATCAAATTTACAAAAATCATTTGTAACTATTCTAAATCATTTTTGTAGAAAACTAATTTATTTAACTATTTATTATACAAACGACTTAACAGATACACATTTTAAACTAAATTTCTGAAATAATTATTTTTCTTAGCATTCGAATTTAAAAAAAATAACGTCAGTAAATTACCCATAGCCGAATTTCTCCCAAAACAAGTGTACAGCTTTATTTTTCATGTTGATGTCAAACACCTCAGATATAAATTTTAAGTCAAATCATTATAGCCATTTTCAAAATAATTCAAATTTTCAAAAATCACTCATTAGTAAACGAATCTTTATCAAAATTTTACCCAAAATCAAGTATACAGGGTTATTTGACATGTTAATCACTCCTAAGATTACCATTTGAAACCGAATCGTTATAACTATTTGTAAAATATTTCAAGTTTTGATAAAAAATAATCAGTAAACTACCTATAAATGAGTTTTTACCCAAAAAACAAACATATTGTTATTTATCATATCATACTAAATCTAGATATAAATATTTTTAACAAAATCATTAGAGATATTTTCAAAATATTTTAAATTTTATATACTTCCTAACAGTAAGCTACCCTCCAACAAATTTATACCCAAAAACCTATTATATTATGCTACTTGCATGTCAAACAAATCCTAGATATGGATTTTAAATAAAATTGTTAAGAGCCTTTTTCAAAAAATGTTTAGTAAAAAAAATAATCACTCATCAGTGGGATGCCTCTAATTTGAAGGCTAGGGTTAAAATCAACAAAACGTCCAAAGGTATTGATTGCTCTAGAAAATCTAAATATCAATTTTGAACAAAATCCATTAAACTGTTTTGGATCCGTGGCCAGAGATATGCAGACAGACAGAGAATAGTAAAATCTACTATTTTAGGTTCCCGTTCATATAAAATTCAAAGATTCGTCATCCTCTTAAGATGGATTTTTTTCCCAATCACAATACTTGATATGAGAAAGTAAAAAAATGGATTAAGTCTAAAGATCTTTAAAATGTATTTTAATTATACTTGATATGCACGTTAAAAAATGTACACGTGTGTGTATAAACAAACGACCTAGTGTCTTAATCTAGAGCAAACCATATAACAACCAACATATCATACCACCTTTGTACTAAGAAAATGGGTTATTAGAAGGACACGCAAACCCAAAGCCAATTATTTTACATAATTACACTTACAAATTGTCTCAACCTAGGACACCGGTCTCTTAACACTTAAAAGTCCATTATTCTTCGTTCGTGTTTTAAATATAGTTCTTCGTTCACCTTATACTTGATAAGTAAACATATTTTTTGAGTTATTTATGTAATACCCATATCAGTGGGCACGAAGACTAAATGTCAGGCTCGTATAATCTGTTTTGCCAGAAGGTAGGATTACTAATTGGTTCCCCATTCTTCCTACACGCAAATACAGGTACATTTTAAAATGTTACCCCTGTCATTCCTATCCCTTCAGCGTGATTAAATGCAGGTAACGAGCACGGGTAGTAAGAAGATGTAGAGTTTTAAATCAATGATGAGAATGACATTAGTTTATGGTTTGTTTTTCAATCTGTAATATAGCCCCATGGCTTCTTTGGTGCTGACTGACAGCTCACAGCTGACGTCTGACAGTCAATATTTAGGTATTTACCTAAATTTTGACCGTCAGAAGTGAAAGCTGCTAAACACATGTTTTTGCAAATCATATGGTTCGGCGTAGGGATACATAACTTGGTCTGGTAGCTTTTCAAAGCTGTCAGTCAGCACCAAAGAAGCCATGGGGCTACTGTAGATTTCCTTATAAGCCGACACCTTAGCTCAGTCGGTAGCGAGTCTGGTCTATTTAGCTAAGGGTCTCGATTTCGATTCTCGGCATGGCCAAAATATGTATCATTGATGAAAATATGGGTTTACACTTTCACGATGATAAATTAACGGCCGGGAATAAGGATTTTGTGCCTGTCCTAGTCTTAAGTTAGATTATAAAGCATATGACGCTACAATAGGCCTAGAGACAGCCGGTAGTGGACAGTACATGACTTGAATAAAAAAACTCGCCCAAGCCACAGGATGCAAAACAGTAATGGATATATAAAAATATCCCTTAAAGTAAAAATGAGCCATATGATCCATCTTCTCTTTATTCCCCTTCCCAATACAAAATATGGCTACCCTAAACATACGGTGGTTACGTTTCTGTGTCGGGTTTAATAGAAAGAGCTCACTCGCACTAATCTATGTTGGACTAGACTACCGAAGACGAGGAAATTGGGGTTCGACTCCGGTCGGGTGCACTGAGGGTGGTTTGCCTTGAATAGTTTTCCACTATCCCTTCACACAAATGCGGACGCACTTCCTCTAAAATAAGCCTTCCTAATTGCTAGCCCATCAGCGTGATTAGTAAATTTTCTACACAAAGTAATATCAACAGTTCTTAAGCATTTGATAAGAAACTTTTTAACTAAAAGGAAAAGGGCATAGTCGAATTCGGCGATGCCCCTGACAGATATTAAAGACATGTTGAAATTATGTGTAAAAAAAATTGGACCAAATTTATTTACCGAAGCAACATTATTTTATTTTGCTTAAGAGTTTTTTTGTTCTGAAAAGTGCAACAAAAAAACTCGCTTTCTTTTACATCCCACGTTATTAAATAAATACAAAAGTGTGTGTGCATCTAATCTTACTACGCGTCTGAGTTACCGGCATATTTTAATTAATGAGGAAGGGATGAGGAAGGTAGTAAAGAAAGTGAACCAGTAAACACGGGGGGAGGGGGGTCCATGTGAGGAAACACATTTTAAGTTTAACAGACCAGGTTTCAAGCTTCCTGTCACCGCCAAAACTAAATCGATGTTTTGTGTCCGTGGTCGGGTCACTCAAAATTGGGGGTACCTCAAAAACACACGCCAAATGAGTTGCTTTTTCTTTCCTAGCGCCACCACAAAACTTTTATCATCAAAATGTATAAATTGTTCAGGTTTTCCAGACAGTAAAAAAAACTTAACCTTTTTATAACAATTTTTCTTGGTTCATCGCAGTGATATTTTGGAAAACAATTCTAACGGCTATTAAATATAAACATTATTATAAGGTTTTTTCCCAGTATTTTAACGTTTTATGTATTATTTGTGTGCCTGTGTAAATGTGTTATAAAAAATACCCTGTACTATCAATCTCATGTGGTTTGCCATATTATATAGGCAATGCATTTTGTTAACATCAAGAGACAAAATCTCTCTTTTGTTTAAAATTTAGATGCAGAATAATTAGTCATATATTTAAATTCTCTGACTTTTCCTTATTGTTTTTACTAGACTCTCTGACATTTCCCTGTTTTCACAAACATAAAAAGTTCCCCGACCTTTCCAAGTTTTAATTATCTGTAGCCACCACGATTAGAAGTCCTTCGTTTGAATCCCTTGTCATGATTATGTTAATCGTTTGATTTCTACCAAGTTAGTTTTTTTTCTTTTCAAATTTCACTAGTATGTGCCCTAAATGCGCGGGCCAAATAGACGTAGACTGAACCTCTGATGGTTAAAACTTTCAAAACACCTAAATCAGGAAGGCCCACCGGAAAGTGTCAAAGAGGGGAAGGGAGGTAGTGACATGTCGTCCTACTCCTGTCCATCAATTAGAAGGAGACATACATGTCCTAGCCACACGTTATATTATTTACTGCTTTGTTTTGTTGCCCGGTGGGTTTGCTGCGGTGTAGATTGTGAAGGGGGGTCTGCAGGGGGGGGGGG
>CABFVX010001747.1:76395-95207 GCA_902151425.1 Timema shepardi
GGTCTGCAGGGGGGGGGGGAGCGAAGAGCGAAAATACGCCCCCGTGACTGCAGGAGGGCAGGTAAAAAAATATTAAAAAGAGGAACGCGTGGCCCCACACACGTCCAGTGGCGGTTGTAGATCTTTCGAAAGGGCGGCCGAGGTCTGACCGTACAATGGAGCGGAAATGTTTATGGGAGAGTTGGTTGTACTGGCGGTAAGAGGAGGGGAAGGAATATAGCTAGAGCTCCATAAACATTGTTTTATTTTTAGTTAAATTTCGTTTTTTAAATCTCACTTTTCGGTGTTATTTCGTGTTTATTCAAAATTACATGATATCTGAGGTGTTTAGATATTATTTAAATATTGAGACAATGTACAATAAATTAAAATTTACTATTTAAACGTTATATATTTGCTTTAAAATTCTTTGTCAAGTTTGTCTGCATTATTCACAATTTTGTAGCCTAAAGTTAGCTTACAGTACAACAAAATACTAATCAAATTAAGGAATGGTCAAAATTTCTGCTTAATTTCGTGTTTGTTCAAAAAAAAATTTTTTTTTTTGTAAGAGCGGTGTTATTTCGAGATTTAAGAAGATTTCATGTAACAAGACGATTTCGTTTTATTTCGCTTTACAAAAACACTGTAAATCATATCTAAAAACTATCAAAGGAAAAAGTACTTGATTCCATCTTTGCATGGCACTTTTCGCTTTATCGCGTACCATTATTTTTACGGGGCTCTCAACATAGCATATTTGTACGGGTTTGTTTTTAAAATTATAGTCATTATCTCATTTATTTTGGGTATTTGAAGGGCACTTATTAAATAATACACTCATACATATACAGAAAAGGAGCTTCAACCTTTAATCTCGGAACATTTTAAGTATTATTATTATTATTATTATTAGCACCTCGTCTTACTACCCACTCGGGTAATACGCACTTACGCTAATGTGTAATGGTAGAGTGACTGTGAGATGAAATGAAGGACCTACAGTTTAACGTGGAATCCGAACCACGATGGAGGCCTGGTATTCCCCACATTCACAAGATGTCTTGTCAGAGGTGAAGGAAGGGTTTGGTAATCAGATAAATCTTTGCCGGGACCGAGGTTTGAACCCAGGCCGCTAGCATATAAGTCTGATACCTTACCCCTAGACCGCCAGGTCACCCCATTTTAAGTAGAATTAAGAAAAAATTAGTCTACACTCTCCTAATTATGATCCACCGTACATCCGTTGGGATGGGCACGTGATATAATTTCTGCTGCCGCGGCGCGTAGCCAAAACCATAAAAAGAGTGTGCCGCAAAAACGTTAGGCTTGATAAGTGTAACGTGAACTTGAAAAGTTCGTGGAAAACTGGTCTAATCTATTGCGAGAGGGACGACTTAAGCCATGAAGCCACCAAAACGGGTGAGTTTACAAACTAATTAAACCTAGAACACCAATAATGAAACATCCCACACGCTTCGGTAACAGCATTGTCTAAGAAGGCACAACTCCCGCAATAGACTAGAAGAGTGTTCCGCAAACAAAAAGATCATGATTCAAGTCCTATTCGGGTGTACTAAGGGTGGTTTTTTCTTTATGTTTTACACTGCCTCTCTCCACGCAAATACGGAAAATGTATTCCTATTACGTGAATTAAGTTTCTTTAAGCTAAAGATGGTTGCTTATTGTTACAGAATGCTATCCTGGGTTAAATTAGTTTGTGAATCGTATGCCAATCAATGTACTGAATTTAATAACACAAGACGGCGAAGATAAATTTGTGAGCAGAAATTTTAGTCAGGGCACAATGAAGAGGAGGAAGGGGTGGTTTTCGCAAAGTGATCCATCCCTTTAGTTTTACAGCCTCCTATCCATGCTAGTGCGGGGGAATTTCCTCTATACATGCTTTTCATCTCCAACCCAGAGATTAAAACGTTGAAGGTTTTTTTTTTAAATTTAAAATATAGTATCTTTTATTCTGGGTGTTTAAACATGCAGTACGCACAAACTACTGTAAGCTATTTTCTATGTTCATACGTCTTGCGTGGTTTGACCCTAATTTTTGTCCGTGAGTCCATCGCAATCCCTCTGATAACCTAAAAGCGATCATAACCTAGTTTTAAAATTATTAATATCACTTAATCTTCTACCCGTCCGGGATACCTGCATTTGTTTAAACTTGGGGAGTAGGTATCATTTAGAGGGGATGTACCTTTATTTTCAAGGAGGAAGAGGGGGTGAAAGGGAGGAACCGTTTAAGAAAAATCATCCTTAGTATGCCCGATCGGAATTTGAATCCTGACCTCATAGCCGACAAACTAAAAGACTGCGACTTTGAGCCTGCATCATTCATTTAATTACGATGAATTGATTATATATTGAGAATACAAATGCGAGTAGTATTTCTCAAAAGTTTGTATTTAGAAAGTTATGGTAGCAAGTCTACTCGCCAAATAACGAGACTGCTACAGCAAACTAAGCCAGCAAGCAACTGTCAAGAGTTGAATAACCAAAAAAGAACCGAAACATAAACTTAACATATTCTGAAAATTGAAAAATGACACCTGAACCCGGAAATCGAGCCCAGAACCTTTGGCTTAGTACGCCAATGCTCTAACCACTGAGCTATCCAGGAATCGTCGCGAGCCCAGCGTCATTCATCACTCATATTTTAAGGCAGAGTCTATGATGGACGTGCGGAAATCATCGGCTACTAATGTGTGAATTCTTTTATTAAGACAAATAAAATAAATCACACATTGTAGCCGATGATTTCCGCAGGTCCATCATGGACTCTGCCTTAATATATGAGTGAAGAATGACGCTGGGCTCGCGACGATTCCTGGATAGCTCAGTGGTTAGAGCATTGGCGTACTAAGCCAAAGCTCCCGGGTTCGATTCCCGTGTCCAGGGGTCATTTTTCAATTTTCAGAATATGGTATCTTGATGCAGAATTTCTCAATAAAAAGCATAAATAATAGCTTCTGCTATTTGATTCGTAAACTTAACAGTTTTTTTTATCATTTTAACCAATTACACTTCTATGTTTAAATAACGCACCTTCATATGTAAATGTTAATAGTTTAAATTTAATTTATTTGAGGTATTTAACGTAAACTTTCTGAACCGATTGATTATATCAGCACACAAAAATTTCTTTGAGCGAGAGCAAAAAGGGGCTACCTATTTTGCCGGAAGATATTTTCACACACCTTACAGGGTTCTTTCACAGACCACTATCGACATGGAAGCGACTGGCTTCACTTTTCCTCCGATTGAAGTTTTGCTACGAATTTTTATCGCACGAGAAAAATTCCATCGACCCCGACCGGGTTTGAACCCACGGACATCGGGTCTTGATGAGAGCACTTTACCCCAAGGCCACCGAGGTCAACACACTTTTATTCACTATAGCTATAACCTCAACAAGCATTGAGACACAACCCGAAGCATGCTGCGACCTCGAATGGAATCCGATGTTTAGAATGTGCGTGACTAACTACATAAAGTAAAATATAAACTCCAAACAATCGGAAAATACAAAGTTCTAAAACTCACTAGATAGAGTCCAAATTGTATAGGAAGAGCTAGAAAATGTACTAGAACAACATTCACGTATTATACGTTAAGTTATGTGTTATCCGCAGTTGGCACTTATTTTACAATAAACTTTGACCGAAAAAAAATTAAGCGTATTTTGATTTGCTAAAATACCCTTTCTATGAAAGTTGTAATGTAACGTAAACAAAGTGGTGCCGGGTAAAAATGAAGCGTGTCAACCAATAACAACCCTTCATTACGACAGACAAAATATATTACCTATCCCCACATGTCAGATAAAAAAAAAAGAGAGAGAATACTAAAAGCGCCTGTTTTACGTCACGGAATATTTTTGATATCCCACATGACCCCCCTCTCCCCCTCCCACCCCCCATTCGCAAGCGACCACTGTGTGTGGGAGTGAGAGAGAGAGAGAAAAAGGATAGGGAAAAAACTGCCAACATAACAGTGTTTAATTTTTACAAGCCATGTGCCCGTGGGGTAAGTGGATGGGGAAATTGGGGAGGGTTCGTGAGGGGGGTAGTGGGGGCGGTGTTGATGGGTAACACTCATCGAAATTATAATAGTTTAGCATCGCCACGAATTAAAGTTGTCTCTCCTGAGCTGTGGGTGAAATATAGGCGAGAGATGAACGACACGTGGACATGGAAATAGCTGGCAGAGAGGGGATAAATGGAGGGGGGAAGATGGATTGTTTACTTGTGTGTAGTCTGTGTCATATACAGGTATCATGATAAAAAAATACTGAAAAACCTCAAATAAATAACAGTTCTGTTGTCAATTCCCTCTCTTGTTTTTAGGACTCTCCTTATTAAAGTATTTTTTCTAGCGCCATGTCTTACTACCCGTTCGGGTTGTAAGCATATGTTCTAATTACAATAGTGCGTTAGGGATGAGGAGTTTAAATTTATAGTAAGTTTACCCGTATTGACGTGAAAGAAGAATGAGAACACCATTTAGAAAAACAAAACACATAAGGTACATTCAACTGGGATTAGAACCACGATCTACTCAACTTCGGCAGTTAAGTCTAATGCAAGCGTTACCTGAGACCAGAGCTTTTTCGAACTGTGCTTCACGGTTAGTTAGCTATCCCAAGTTCCGTGAGGTAATTTTAGAATATTCTTTATTTGTTTATCACACTATAAAATAGAATCAGTAGTTACGATAGAATTTTTTTTTAATCTTAATAAAGGCTGTTCATCAAAGGCGGAGCCCGATCATTAGATGATTTCCATTTGTTTTTAACTTGTGCTAATGATTTTTCATAATTTTAGCGCAAACAATTTTATGAGGGCTCGAGCATTATTATTTTTTATCTGGTGCAAAGGAATCCTTCGGTTTAAAAAGTTTAGTTTGGGAACACCTGCCTTAGAGCATTTGACCAAAATAATCTGGTGCGACCTGGAGTAAATTTCTAAAAAATCCCAACGGTGAGCAGATGATTTAATGAAGAATAGCGGTATTGCCCACAGCAAGAGCACCTTTATATTTTCTTTTATAGAAAAACAAGAAACGTTTATTAGTGGTAAATTAACCGGCCTAGTGGTATAGTGGTAAGATACACTCGAAGCTGACCATGAGGCCCCGGGTTCGATTCCCAGCTGGTAGTGGGTTATTTTTCTTTAAAGGGGAATAAATCCCATGGTCACCAGAGTTTCATTAATTAAGCTTAAGTTAAATTAACATCTACATTGGCTCCACAATATTAGTTAGCTGGGAAAATGGTTTAGGGAAAATGAGCTAGCATTAGCTTTAAGAGAGGATAGGAAAAAAAGAGTACAACACATTAACAATTCCACCCTGTGCACAGCTGGTTGAGATTCGAACCTTGACCTCCCTGTTAACCGCAATAAAGTGAAACTAGAGTCTAGCCTCTCTTGAGTGTGCTTTATGAACACAGGATTGTTATCTTATGACTGACAAACTAACTAAACATTCGGGCAATATCACACATGCAACCCTCTTCGCCGGAAAATGTAGTATTCTTGTACACCAGTGGGTGCGCGGATAAAAGGCGGCAGTCTCATCTAATATGGTCTACCGTGAAACAGGAAGTCTGGATTCAAAACCCTGCCTGGTTCTTTGATGGGTTTTTTTTTCTAAATAGTTTATCTCTCCGTGCAAGTGAGTGTGTATATTTTTATATCAAATTTATCTTTCTCTCACCCTCTTAAGTGAATGCATAGTTTAAGGCGTCATTTACACAAATAACTATACTACCGATGACGAAGAGATTCAGGGTTCAGATCCCGGTCGGGTGTACCAAGGGTGTTTTTCCTAAATGGTTTCCCAATCTTCATTTACGCAAATGCGGCTATACTTCCTCTAAATTCAAACTTTCTCGTCCCCAACAGACTATCGTAATTAGTGCATATGCGTAATGAATGCCCAGACAGGTAGTAAGACACGAAGCAGGGGGTGGAATTGTGGGGTAAATGAAAGGGGGGTAGAGGTGAATATATCGGTAGGGAGACAAAAAAACCTTTAAATTTATAGTTAATAATTTTTAGATGGTTTTATCAAGGGTTCAACCAAATGTCGGTCGTCGTTTTTTAAAGGTTCTATATTTGACCAGAACAGTGTGTAGGGGATACTCATATGAAACCGTGGCCACTTTGGGTTGGTTCAGAAAGCGGGTGTATGGGGAGGGGGGGGGGTGAATGTCGATATGGGAGGGAGAGGGGGTGGGGGTGGAGGGACAGGCTACTACAATAAAATACACCGCGGTGAACAGGAGGGTAGGTTGGAGTGAAGGGGTGACGTGTATTCATACATTCAACCCGTATAGCGACTGCAATTGTCCAGTATTTGACAGGATGAGGGGGAGGGGAAAAGGGTATGAGACTGACAAGAACGTCATCATTAATCCCAGTGGTCATATTTTCACACACTACTCTTCCGCAGCGAACTTCCTCGTAGCTACACACATATATACATGGATACGTACACATATGACAAACACACCTCCCCTTCCACACCATGACGACTCTTTTTTTTTAATCAAACTTTCCTCCCACCCACCCCCTTTCGAACGCTCATTTTCATTTGCGTCTATTTTTATTTCAGTTTCATTTGAATAGGCCTTTTTTTCTGTTCGGGGTATTGTTTAAGGGTGAAAAACGAGAGGGGGGTTGGGAAGTTCAGTAATGGATTGATGGAACTTTTGGGGGGCATTTCAACAGTGGTATACAACCCATAAAAAGAGCAGTTTTTCAGTCTCATAAAGAATATCAATGGGTTTTTGTTGAGTGGACACTTTTTTTTCTTTGTGCGTGTGTGTTGTTTTGTTGGTGTTAATATGGTCACAAAATGGCACGTAAATTTAGTGTAGGTTACAGTTTAGGTAGATTTTTTTTATTCTTAGGGTTATAAATTTGAATTCTGGCACAGAGCTGCTGTTGAGTGTTAACTTTCTTTTTTACATAAAATGTTCCAATAAAACATGAACATATCCTAGAACATCGACACGTATTATTCTATAAACAAGGGTAGTAAATCCAAACTACCCTTTTAAAAGGAATTATTTCCTTCCACAATAAGTTGTATGAGATTTTTTAAAGTCAGTTACAGTATCCGACAAAAATTCAAGGAGAGGGGTATATGAAGAAATTTCTATGTATCTTCCAGGAGGTCAGGGTTCGAGTCTGGCCAAAAGCGATGAGAATATTGGTAGATATAAATGGTTGCCTATCCATCCAACGCGTGCCTGCTGTCCGATAAGCCTCAATAAAAAAAGTTTACGATTTATAAAGTCAATATAGGCCTACAAAAGAAGAGCCGCGAATCGCTCAGTCGAATATACAAATCCAACACATTAACTCAGTCGATAGCGCGCGTGTGTACTCAACTTAAGGCTCCAGGATTCGATTCTCAGCATGACCGAAAAACTTACACTTGGTGAAATTGGGGCTACCCCAATCACAGTGATAAATAGACGAGCAGAAGACTAGGTGTTGTTTGTTATATATTAGCACCACCTTTTCCTACCCGTTCATGTTATACGCCTATGCACTGATTACGTTAATGTGTTAGGGATTATGAAGTTTGAATTTAGAGGAAGTGTACTAGCATTTTCGTGGCGAAAGAGTGAAACACCGCTGAGGAAAATCCATCCTCAGTACACCCAACAGGAATATGAACCCCGATCTCCCCGTCGTTGGGAGTCGAGTCTATTGCATGAGTGACGCTTCAGACCATGCGGCTACCGAATCGGTTTGTTATTAATTAATTTAGTTCATAAGTCGTGTGATGATTTAATCAACCTGTTCAGCAAATCTCACCTTAATTAATAAGACTAAAATTAATATATATTTTTAATAGTCAGGCTAAATCAAGTGGTCCCGTTAAAGGCCTTCTTAGAATTGGGACGAAAGAACCGGTTGAAATTCCAGAACCACAAAACAGATTGTGTCGACATCTGAAGACGTGCGTCTCCTGCTATTACGGTGTTTGTTGAGAGGAGCTATCAATCAGTACGACACCGCACCCGGAGAAGAGAATATAACACGTACAATCTTGGATGGCAAGGGGTAATCACTGCACCTAATTTCACCTCTTAAAAAACTGCAGGTCTTATGAAGAAAAACTTTATCCCCACTTTCTCCCGGATATTAACTGTTGTCAAATCTCCTCACTTTTAGTTACGTCGGAAGGTAGTGTGCTGGGAGGCAGTGGTCAATGGCAACATCGACGAACCAGTGTTGCAATACTTGTATCATAACTAAGCGAAGATTGTACACACGAAAACAAGAGAATGACAACGCCGCTTCCCATTAGTAGAAGTGCGGTTCCTCTCAGAGATTATATCTAGTGTAGTACCTTCTGGTTTTCATTTAGAATTAAGAGACAAAGGGAAAGAGTTTTAGAAGGTCGTTGACAACCTTATCTATAGTGGTCCTAAGGCTTGATTTACACGTTGGTCGAAATTTTAAAGAAGAATATGCTTGAATGGCGCAGATATTCAAATGTTAGAAAAAAAATGTACTCGTATAGTGACTCATAATGCTTTGCAACTTAAGCTTAAAACGTCTGCCAGACAGTATATTCAATTGTATGGAAAAATTTGTTCGACAACCTAAAGAGACAATATCCCTTGGTAAAAGGAGACGTCAATACTAGGATTCTGTGAAAATGAATCTGAATAAAGGGTGGGTGTAAGATTTGGGATTCGATGAAGGTGTCTCAGGAGAGGGTTGAATGGGGTGCTTAAGTTCTGGCGCTCATTCCATTTCGATTCCCCTAAGGTGTGTGAGTGTAAGGGAGTGTAGGAAAAACTTTTTTTTGACCAAAATAAATTAAGTATTACTCAAGTATAGGCATTGAATTTAATTTTTTTTTTCATGGTGATATCAACAGTTGTTGAATATCTGTCATGAGCATATCGGCATTAGATGAGAAACTTTTTAAATGGAGAGAAAAAGTTGTCGTTACATTCCAGGACAACATTGATAGATATTCAAGAACTGTTGAGGTCACCATGTGAAGAAAATTAAACTCTATCTGTACTGGAGAAATATTTAATTTATTTTAGCCAACAAAAGTTTTGAAATAGAAACAGCAACCATACCGACCTTTTGCATTCCTTACATTCTTACCAGAGGGAGAGAGTTATATTTTGTTGTAGGAATGAGGGAGTTAGAAATGTACAATTTGCGTGGATGGAAAGTGGGTCAAACATTTAGGGAAAGCCTCCTTCAGGAAAGCTGGTCAGAATTCAAACTGCAACATCCCCATCACCATAAAACCCGACTAGATGATTCAGAGAATTAGTCAGTGTGTCTATCGATGCAAATGTTTTAAAATAAGTTTACAGCAAGATAAAATTAGTTTATTTCAAAATTTCATAGCGTCAGCTCGCAATCGTGCCATACCGACCTAGCAGCCGCCATCAGTTGGCGAATATAGTGTTAACTTTTGTGGATAGAGATGGTCATGTGAAACAAACCCTACGGCCATTAACCTCAGTTTTCTAGATCGGAGCCACTACTTTTTCATTCAAGTAGCTCCTCATTTTTCCTGACAAGTCTGAGATAACCCCGTTCCAAACCCATTGCTTCACAAAAAAACCTGGGAGCATTGGGGTACCAAACTCAGGGATGGTCTAAATTCCAAGCTCATATAATTTGGTTTGCCAAAAGTCGGGGAGAACTGGGTTCAAATCTCGGTCGGGTGTACTGAGGATGTTTATTTTTACATGGTTTTCCACTCTTCCTCCAAGCAAATAAAGGTATATTTCCTCCAAAATGTAACATCATCCCTGCTGTAATAGCATATATATGAGCTTAACATGAAAGGGGTACTGAAAGGCGATGAAAAGGGAGAGGGGGGGGGGGAGAAGAGTTATAATTCACAACTGTACATACTTTCTCACCTACATTTATAACCCACTCCAATGGACGCATGGTTTAAGGTACTACTCTCGCTCTAGACTAAACTACTGAAGATGGGGCGGTCGGAGTTCGATCCCGATCAAGTGTACTGAGGTTTTTTCCTAAGCGTTTTCCACTCTCCCTCCATACACTTCCTCTAAATTCAACCTTCATAATCACTAACACATTTGTGTAATTAGTAGGCCTATATAGGCGTATACTCTGAACAAGTAGTAAGACGCGGTGGCGATTTGCCCAAAAAAAAAGTATGTTATAGTTTGCGATAATATTCTTTAAGTCGATCTCGGGGGTCTTGGGATAAATTGTTTGCCTCGGAACCCGATGTTAGTGGGTTCAAACTAGGCCGGCGTCAACGAATTTTTCTTGAGCAATAAAAACCCGTAGAACAATTTCCTTCGGAAGGGAAGTAAAGCAACCGGTCCCGTGTCGATTTTGACAAGAACCCTGGAAGGGATCTGAAAATACCTTTCCTGGCAAAATCGGTATGATCTTTCGCTCCCGCTCATAGACATTTTTGTGTGCTGATAAAATCAGTCGGTTCAGAAAGTACATGTTAAATACCTTAATTAAATGAAAAACATTATAAAAAAAAGTTTCCTTAAATAATCCCTTAGAAAAACAAACAATATTTTGATATGATTACTCTCTTCAGATAGGCCTATATATTTTGAACAAAAGTTGCTATAGCGGACCTAGCAATGTTTACAAAATAAAATTAAAATCTTTCAAAAACTAGTAAAAGTAAATTACCCTTAATTGTTTTTTTTAATGAACACACATTTTTATGTATCTTATATAAACGCTCCCAATGTACCCTTTTTTATAAAAGAACAGTTAAATAATATTTTTAAATTCCAAAATTTCAAAAATCAATAATTATTAAACTGCCCTTAATACACACGCTTTGGCTATTTGATTCTTAATATAAGGGCTAAAATCAAAAATGCCCCAAGGTACGACCATGTAAAATCTACTTATCAGGTTCGAACAAAATCTACCAAGTCACTTCTGATGTAGCCCCCTGGTACAGACAAACGTAATCGCAAGAACCACTTTTTGGAGGAGTTCGGTGGTACATAAAAACATCATGGCCCATCACAATCTTTGATGTAGAAAAACTGTAACGATTACAATACTTTCTCAAACCGAGTAAGTTAAGATATATGCCATGAAAAATTGTAAGAAATGTAAGAATGCGTTGTTTATTTGGAACAAACCGCATGCGGTTCCTCCAAGAACACAAAAGAATCATGGGAACTCGACTCTTTCCTCAGCTTATGTAAATTAAGTTTTTGTTGCTATTATTATTACTATTATTATTCCAAGAAGAGTTAGAGGTGCTGGAGATTTTCCCAAGCGCTGGCTTGCATTATAATTTACCCGTTTCATTTGTCAAATGAAGCTGTTCGGGCACTTAACTAATTCAAACATTCTCTTGTTTTAAAGGTGAGAGAAAGAAAATAAAAAAACCAAAAACATTTAACGAGTCAACAAAATAACAAATAATGAGGTGGTTTTTGATAAAATGAATGGTACTTTATACAGTTTGTAGCAAACGATTACAAAAAAATGCCGTTCCTCACATCTTACATGTGTTTTTACCAATGACCTCTTTGTGTGTGTGTGTGTATGTGTGCGCGTCTTAACGCCTGTTCAGGTTATTTGCGACCAACACCATATATATATATATATATATGTATGCATATATATATACATACACACACACACTAAACTCTAGGGCGTTACTCTCGCAGTATACTAGACTGCCGATGACGGGGATATTAGGATTCGAATCTCGGTTGTATGTATTGAAGGGCGGGTTTCCTTGAATATGGGTATCCCTCTCTCCATGTAAGTGTGGGTACACTTCCTCTAAACTCAACCTTTCTCATTTAAAAATATTAGATTTGGATTAAATATGCGTGTAACCCAAGAGGGTAGGTAGTAAGACGTGGTGCGTAAATAAATAATCAAATATATATATTTAACGATTTTATTTGTTTCGGCGTCCCCTTCGTTGGTCGATTGGTCTAGGGTAGTGGTTGCCAAACCTAGGGTCGCTAACCAAATAAGGGTTGAAAGAAAGCCTTGAAAAAATCTTATCAAAAATTATGAAATATTACAGTTACAAACACTTCATCATACTGTTGTAATATAATAATAATTATTATTATTAGCACCGCGTCTTACTACCCGTTCGGGTTATACGCACTTACGCTAATGTGTAATGGTAGGGTGAACGTGAGATGAAATGGAGGACCTACAGTTTAACGTAGAATCCGAACCACGGTGGAGGCCTGGCATTCCACACATTTACAAGTTGTGATTAATACACGTCTTGTCAGAGGTGAAGGAAGGGTTTGACAATAAGATAAATCTGTGCCGGGACCGAGGATTAAACTCCAGACACCCCAGTGTAATATAATTAATTACTGCAATACTGACGAAAGCAACAGTGTTGAAACAATGTTTTTAAACCCTCCTTTACTTGGGATTTCAAATCCAGCTCAAGGACAATCCCACTCTCACCCTTGAAGTTGAAAAGGCTCTTTTCACTCTTCTGACAATATAGCCTACCTCTGTGAACAAGGGTTTTAAGGTGGGGGATGTAGGGAAAGCGAGAAGAGGACAGGGTTTTTGCAGGGTTTTTTAGAGCAAAACTTTTTTTTACCAAAATAAAAAAATATGGCTTCAGTACAAACAGAGAGTTTATATTTCTTCACGTGGTGATATCAACAGTTGTTGAATCTCTGTCATTAGCATGTCAGTATTAGAAGACAAACTTTTCAAATGAAGATAAAAAAGTTTTCATTAAATTCCAGAACACCCTTGACAGATATTCAAGGATTGTTGATATCACCATGTGAAGAACATTAAACTTTGTGTTTGTAGTGAATCAATATTTGATTTATTTTGATCAAAAAAGTTCTGAAATAAAAAACTGCAAAAATACTGATATTTTCTCGCCTCCCCTAAATCCTCACCTGAAGGTCTTTCGACGAACAAAACTAAGGGCCAGATTCAGAGTCAGACATAGATCGACTCAAGTGCGGCTCGAAATAAAATACAAGGCGACACCTGACTAGACTCGAATAGAGTGGAATAGTTTCACATATTTCCATAAACATAGCACTTATAATTGACTAAGAACAATTGTCGGCATTAATTTCCTGCACCAACTATCTGTCGCCATTCTGGCAATTATTGTATACATCTCTAGCGCATTGTCTGGAACATGTTAAAATGTTACCAAATTAATTGCGGAGTCATGATCAGTATTAAACATTTGTGTTGTTATATTATTACCACCGCGTCTTACTACCCCTTCGGGTTATACGCACTTACGCTAATGTGTATGTTAGGGTGATTGCGAGATGAAATGGAGGACGAACGTTTAACGTGGAATCCGAACTAAGGTGGAGGCCCGGCATTCCACATATTCACACGTTGTGATTAATACACGTCTTTGGCAGAGGTGAAGGAAGGTTTTGGTAATCAGATAAATCTGTGCCGGGGCCGAGGATCGAGCCCTGGACCCCCAACACAGAAGTTTGACACCTTACCCCTAGACCACCAAGTCACCAGTGTTATTGTAACTAGCCAACCTATTATACTTGTTAATTACTGTTATATCCGCATATAAATATAAAATATTGTAAATTGAAAAATGACAATTAGACAAGGTAATCGAGCCTGGGACCTTTAGCTTAGTACGCCAATGTTCTAACCACTGAGCTACCCATGAGTCGTCTCGAGCCAGGAGCATTCTTAACTTATATTTTAAAGCAAAGTCTGTTATGGACGTGGGGAAACCGCCAGCTACATATTAGGTGATTAATTAAGATCACGAACTATTAGATAACGCAGCCACCTTCGACTCGGGAGGGCGTTATGCTGCCAATAGTGCAATTGTAATAGCTGTACTAATGCTTCTATCATGACGTATTAAATATCCATGCTATTAGGCCTATATTTGTTAGTTACGGTTACGGTTAAAGATGCAGTGCTTCTTTTGTCTTTATGTGTAGTCTATATAGTGTTAGGGACATTACAGTGAAAGTTTTGTGATTATTTAACATGTTATTTTGTTATAGGTTATGTTGTTCTTTTATTACAATCTTCGTAGGACAAACAGGATGTCCAAGATGATGTATTTAAAGCTCATTTTCACGGAGAGAAAGTCTTCAAAAAGTTTAAAACCAAGACATTCAAAGACCTATTCAAGGCCAAGAAGGAAGATGAAGCAAAGCATATGGATTTAACTACTTTTAAGAGCTGATCGTAATCCGTTCACTCACATGCTATTACTGGCACAGTCTCAAAAGCTGTACATGGAAAAGGTTCTGAGCCATCCACTTGGTTCCTTTATCTGGTTCCTCGCTACATGTGATTGCTTATTAAGAAAAAATAAGAAAAAACAGTTTGGAGGAGAAATGGAAAAGGCCGTTCAGCAATCAACAGATATTCCGCAGCGATCAGCATGTTTTATTCACGGTATGACCTTTGTAAACAAAGTTAAAGTTGATCACATGACGTTGAGCAACAGAAATATTAACCAGAGGTAAAACAACTGCACTTCAATGCCCAAATTTTGCCATCGGACACAAGATTAAAGAGCTCAGCAGTTTTATCAAGAACGGTGGAAACAAAAATCAGCTTATCAAGTGGATCCAGGAGTCAGTAGTCATTAAGCTACAGCAATACTTTCTTGAAGGTGACAGAATACTTCGTCCAAGAAGTATTAAGTCTGAAATGGTTTCAATAAATGTTGATACAAAGTTATTACTTCATGCTGTCCATGTGCCAAGTTCATTTAAAGCCATAATCTCGTGTTGTGAAGATAGTGATGTTCTGATCGGAGGGCTTGGCCACATGGTACAAATGGTTTGTAATGCACAAACGAGTTTAAGTCACCTAGTTGCACTAACCAACCAAGTGACGATAAAGATGATACCAATATAGTTGTTCGTATCAACTATGAAGATTCTGACAGTGAAATGTAGTGAACATTATAAGTTTTAATCTACATCAACTTAAAAGTAGCATGAAACTTAGGCGTATAGTTCGAATGTGTAGTAAGACGCAATGCTACTGTTGAAATAAAGTAATTTTAATAACATTTGTAATATTTTTTTAGCATTATTTGAATAGTTTTCCAACACTATGTCACTACATTTAGACTATTATTAGGGTACATTTTACAAATATAGCCCTATATAGAATAAAACTATTTTCAATGTAAAAAATATCAAGTTATTCAACAAATAACTTTTTGTTTCATATAAAGCTACTCCTTAGATATTGATCCATATATATTCCCGATCTATACATATACTGTAAAATAAAAATATTGTCAGCATTCGCCATCTCAGTTGGTACCAAAAAGTTGGTTGGCTCATGGACTATCTGGCCCAAAGTCACATTTTTACTAAAAAAAATGCCACTTTACATTTTGTCTGATTAAAATGTTATTGAAATTAATACTTCTATTCTTATTTAAATTAATTCAACTAGGTTAATTTAATAAACACTTTTATGAAAATAAAAGGAAGTTTGAACTACATGTGCTGGCACTTTGGGTCGCCAGAATGGGAAAATACTATATTTATGGGTCACGTTCAAAAAGATTTGGGAAATCCTGGTCTTAGGTGTCACTCTCCCAGTAGGCTAGAATGCCGGCTGACGTGGAGATCGGGGTTCAATCCTGGTTAGTCTTACTAAGTTTTTATCCCTCTCTCTATTTTTTTACGCGCGGTGCTAAAATAAATATATGTTGGTCAGTTGCAAATAAATGCATGAGCATGCAACTAAAGAGAAAATGGAAAACTCGTGAGAGAGGAAAATCCAGTACTGTACCAGTTACCACGCGGTTCAAGACGTAAAACAGGATGGCCAGCCACCGGTGGTCGAGGCTCGAATCTCAGCTGAATGCGTCAGAAGAGTGACTTTCCAGATGTGATGATCCCATTCCATCTGAGCGCTAATTCGGGTGCATTTCATCCAACCTTCCAATCTTTGACCCAGAGATTAACATTAACTGCTCTATTTGGTCAATTCACCGCAAGAATATTAATGTCGAGTTGAATTATTTTATAACCCTCTTCACGGTAGATGAGAACGATCAGATTCAGGAATATTTATCCCCTCTTCTATATTTTATATTCCTCCCCTCTCTTCCCCTTATTCCTCTACCATTCTCTCGACGAGCACAAAGGATAAACCCCCCCTCTGGCCCCTACCCAGAACAAAAACAACAATGGCAAACGAAATAGTGTATCATTAGCTATTGCTCACTCCCTCTAGTACGTTGGCTCCCCTCCCCCTTCCCCTTTATCTTTTACATTCAGCCAATAACACGGGGATACCATCCCCAGCACAAGTCGTAAAAAAAAAGCACCCTTGGCTGTCAAATCGACTGCGAAAATAGTTTTTAGCGGCGAGTAAGGAAATCAAGAAACACTTTCTTATCGAGCAAATGTGTCATTTTTCACCAGAAAGAGAAGAAAATTTTATGCTTAAAATTAAATAAAGAAAATTGATTACTTAAAGAGTATTGAATATGTGTAAGCATGTTTTAGTTATTTTTATAACATTAATTTTTTCATTTGTGGAAACTTTTGTTCCTTTTAGATTAGTAAACATTAATTAACGTGATCCTTCTTTGCTTATTATAAAAAAATACGATCCTGTTTATTAAAGTTTCAATGATTTATTAGTAAAACCTTAATACCCTTCAAAAATACATCATTGTTTTTAAAACAAAAAAAATGTTTTGGCAAGTTCTAAACAAGATTCACATATTTTATAACAAAATGTTAAGAAGTACAAAATGCAATGGTTTACAAATACTCAAGTATTTTTATAGTATAGATATAATCCAACGTAATTTTGACTTTCTCGTTTCAAGAACATTTTCGACCTCGACATTGTGAGGAATCTTTACGTTTTATGTGTGCCTGAGCCCAAAAAAATGGATTTTACAATTATGTTTGTTTGTATCTAGTCACGGATTTAACTTTGTTAAATTCCAATAAATAGCTCTAACGGTTTTTCTTAAATGGGTATGAAGGAAGTATTTGGTCTCCTAAATAACAATGTTTATTTTTACTTTGGGTAAGAATTAATTTAAAAGGGTAGTTTACTGATGAATGATTTTAGAACATTTGAATATTTTGAAAATTGCTATAACGATTTCATTTTAAATTAATATATGGGGATTGTTTTGCATGAAAAATACAGTTTATTTTAATTTGGGGGGGGGGNATAATTACATATATTTCATTTATAATAATAATAATATTTAGCACCACGTCTTACTACCCGTTCGGGTTATACGCTTTAAGTACTAATTACTCTAATGGATTAGGAATTGGGAAGGTTGAATTAGAGGAAGTGAACCCGCATTTGCGTGGGGGGAGAGTGGAAAACAATTTAGAAAAAAAACCACAGTTCACCCGACCGAGATTCGAACCTCGATCTCCCCGTCCTCAGCAGTCGGGCTCAACACGACAAACGCGTTAGCCAACTACGCCACCGAGGCGGGTTTTTATTTATCAAAAATCACATTGGAGTATTTTACTGATAACCAATTTTTGTAAAATTTGAATTATTATTAAATAGCTTAATTTTTTTTAATTTAGGGGTGAGGGGGGCTATTTTATATAATAATAATTTTACAATAATAATATATATTTTTGTAAAAAAATAATTAAAGGGTAATTTACTTCCAGAATTTGAAAATTAAACATATTTCGAAATTAGCTTTAAAAAAAGTTATAGATGTGTAACTAGGAATAGTTTTTCATGATAAATATAAATAAGTTTTAATTTTACAAATTAAAAATTGTTTTAGCGTAATTGACAAATAGTTTATAATTGAACATTTGACATTTGTTATCCGTTTTAATTAAGCTAATTGCGTAGAGATAGAGAAGGTAGACTTTATAGAGACTATACAAACATTTTCGTAAGGAAAAAGTGGAAAACCATTTAAGGGGGGAAAACCCATCCTCATTACAGCCAGCAGGGATTCGAACCCCAACTTAATCATCACCAACAAGCAAGACTAAACGAGCTGGACACTTAATCCGCACGCCTAATTATGCGAGTTTAAACATCATTTGTATATAAGATAGTGCCAAAGTGAGATACCGACAAGATTGTTTTTAGAAATATGGCTTATTAATGTATTATATGTCAGACTTCTAGCTCAGTCAGTAACTTGTTTCTACCAAACTTAAGAGTTAAATTCGATTCTTGGAGGGCTCAGAGATGCATCGTTTATGAATAGGTTTTGCAATATAACAAATCTACGATATCTCCATTGTACTTACCCAAGGAATTAAGTGTTTTAAAACCCACTTCAGTGTTCGAATGTTCTAGAATGTCACTTTTTCAATTGAATGCCGATGACGGGAAAATCGAGGTTTCGAATCCAAGTCGGGTGTGCCGAGGTGTTTGTTGTTGTTTTTTGCTAAAAAAAAAAAGGTTCTCCACTCTCCTTCCACGCTAATGAGTTGGTTGATTACTGTTTTGGTTGCTGGTTTTTTACGTGTTTATCTCATGGCAATATTTTATATGTTTTATGTTTATGTGCATGTTTTCCACTAATACTTGTACCTTGTGATTTATTTAATGATAAGAATTGATCAATGCAGTGTAATGTTAACTTGGTTTATGTCTTAATTTCGCCGTATAAATAAAGAGAATAGTAGTAATAATAATAATGAGAATACACCCTCTATATTAAATATTTTAAAACTTCCTCATCTGTAACGCATTAGCGTGATTAATATATGAGCGTACACCCCCAACGGTTAGTGAGACGAGTTCACACAAAAAATACAATAGTATAGTTAATATTATATATATATATATATA
>CABFVX010001747.1:95219-106730 GCA_902151425.1 Timema shepardi
TATATATATATATATATATATATATATATATATATATATATATGCATATAATAATTTTCACTGTGTCTAACTCTCCAGTCTATACGCATTCATTTATAACTACACTGCAGCGATAGGGATGAGGAAGGAGGCATTTTAGAGGTAATCTACACGCATTTGCGTGGCAGGTGAGTGGGGAAAAAAATTAGAATAAAAGCCCCCCTGAGTAGACCTGATCAGGAACCAAACCCCGATCTGTCCGTCGTCAGGAGGCCAGTCTAACACGAGTGTGACGCCTTATACCATGAGTCTACAAACTTTTTACTATGCGGGCCACATAATATATTTTACACATTTTTGCGGGTCAAAGTAAAGTTCACGTGTTCATCAAGTAGCATTATTTTTTCCCTGAATGCCTTGACATGCGCAAATAGACCTCAAATCAAATTTGTTTCAACGTGCAAATTTAGATTCAAGTCATAACATGGCCAGTCACGTCTTTAAAAAAATTGCCACTTTCCAAGGACAGTCGGGTGTTTGATAGTGATTGACGTTGATTCTTCTCTGTGAGAAATGAATGGATTTATATTTAATAAATTATATTTATAATAATTAGTCAATATAATTACTTTAAAAAAAATTAAGTAACATATTTCGGAACTTTCCTTTGATAACCCTCTGCCGGGAGACTAGGACTAACTAAAAATCGTCACAGTCAAAGCCATTCTGTTGTCGGTATAAGGAATGGAGCCTGCGACTGAAAATGAGGATTTGCAATTCCGACAGTACTCTGGCTTGGTGTCATGAGGAGAAGCACACGTGCGGACAGAAACTGGACATGTCAAATAAACTGCGTGGTTAATAAATAACGAAGAGAAACAATTAATTAGTTTTTTGATAAAATCTTGGAACGGGCCAGATATAATCTTGTGGCGAGCCGGATTTGGCCCGCGGGCCGTAGTTTGGAGATCCCTGCCTTATACCATTAGGCCACTCAAGCGGGTATGAGGAATATATAATTTACACCATCCAAACCGAGAAACAACTAGGTGTAGCCCCATATACCACCGTGAGACTGACATTTAACCTGGGTGACCATCAGTGCGGTTTTATTTATCTCCCCTCCACCCTCGCAAAGAAAAAAAAATAGCTAGAAGCCTAATATTGATAAAAGTGGACATGAACCATTTTTACACCAACACACGAGAGAGCGCCTCTGGTTCCCAAACACAGAACCAAACCTCCCTTGGTTCCTCTCTAGCATGCGCAGCGCGCTTCCATCCTCTCACCCCCTTCAACAGTAATCTATAGAGGAGGGGGGCAAGGGGAGTAGGCACCCACAGGCATGGTAATTGCACAAACTTGTTAACGTGGTCGCTATGAAAGGTAAAACATGTCGGGGACCCCTCTCCCCCACCCGCCCGAGACTACTTCGTTCGGGGAGTCTCCTAGGGCTATACGGACGACGCTATACAGTCAAGTGGGGTATTTTTGTTTGAATATGTTTTTTTTTAACAGGGAGCTAGTTTGCAGTTCACGGAATCTAAACACGGGGATGAAAAAAAATAATGTACATGAAGAGTTTAGAGGGGAAGGGTAGAAGCACACAAATAAGTGGTACCAAGGAGGGGCGGGGAAGGAGAGTTCAGACAACAAAAACAAAACGATCCCATCATACATATGTATTGTGTCCGTGTACACCACATACCCAAGTCGAAGGACAGTTCAGTAAATGCTGTACGTAGTACAATGTTTTTTGTTTTTTTGCGTGTGTAGGTAATTCCCCCTTCCCAAAACCCATATACCTCCTTTTATTTTATTTTTATATATATAAAAAAAACTAGTATTTTGCTGCTTAAATTTTAAATGAAAAGGCTGTATTGTGAAGTGGCTAATGTATGGGAGAAGTATCCCTGTACTGTTAACAATACCGTTCATTTACTACGAACATAAAACACAGAAACATTCATTGTGGGTTTTTTTCTCCTACCTCCCCCTTCTTTTTTTTTAAATAACAACAAAACACACCCCATACAAATTGTCTTTTCACATGTGTAGTATAGATATCATGAGATCTACCAACTTACTAGTTTGGTGTTAAAGTGTGGCAAAGCTACCTTTGTAATATAAAAATGTAAACAATATAGGTCCCACATCAGTGGTCGAATGGTCTTACACGTCATACTCATGTTGAACTACATACATTGCCGGTGACGAGGAGATCTGTGTTCGAATACCGTTCACGGTATTCTAAGAGTAGTTTTCCCAACATGATTTTAGCAGCGCGTCTAATTACTAACCGTTCGGTTTATAAACGTATGTACTAATTATTAAGCTAATGTGTGGCAGGCTAGAAAGGTTGAACCTAAGAGTGAGAGTAGCCGCATTTGCATGGAAGGAAAGTGGAAAACTATTCTACAGGAAACAGCCCTACGTAAAGCCAATTGTGATTCTCACCCCGATCTCTCTGTCAACGGCAGACCAGCTTATTGCTAGAGTGACGTCTAGGTCCTGCTGTCCACTGATACGAGTTGTCGATACCGGGATATTTCTATCTTCACCAGACTAGCAAATTTCTTGGGAGGGTGCGCTTATCAATCTTTTGTTTCGCAAACGATACCTTGTAATTGGGTGTAACCAAAGTGGTTTCCCTAAATGTTTTTTCCGCTCTCTTTCCACGCCAATTTAGGTACACTTCCTTTAAATTCAACCTTCCTCATCCCTAACACACTGACGTTTTTATACCCCATCTACTTTAGTAGTTTAAATAAAATGTATTTAACGTACACTTTCTAAACCGAATGATAAATATATCAGCACACGGAAATTTATATGAGCAAGAGCTAAAGGTCCTAACAATTTTGCCAGGAAAAGTATTTAACATAACTTCCAGGGTTATTTTACATTCCACAAACGACATGCGACAGCTTTACTTCCCCTTCGAAGGAAGTTGTGCTACGGATTGGTATCGCTTAGGAAAAATATGTCGACCCCGACTGGGTCGAACCCACGAACATCTGATCCTGAGGCGAGCATTTTACCCCAAGACCACTGAGGTCAACTCTACTATAGGAGTGTAGGTAAGTGAAAGTCATGAAAAAGCCAATTTGGGAACTATTTATATTTTTAGCGCTGCGTTCTACTAACCGTTCGGGTTATACGCCCATGTACTAATTACACTAATGGTTTAGTAATTAGAAACGCCTAATTGATAGGTAGTGCACCCGAATTTGCATGAGAGGAGAGTGGAAAACGATTAATGAAAAACCCTCAGGGCATCCAACCAGGATCGAACCCCGATCTCCTTATCTTCAGCAGTCTAGCCTAACATGAGAGTAGCGCGTTAGACCCAAAGGCCACCGAAGTGGGTCAAGTATTAAAATACTCGTTTGATAACACTTTTTATTGCCGATATTTCCAATTAGGTTGCCATTAGTGACTTTCAGCCAATGTTTGTAATAAAGAAGCTTCTGCTAACTCTCAATTACCTACACTCTTACCGTAGATGGAATATAGTACACAAGCGTATAGCCCACACGGGTAGTTAAACGCGATGCTAATAATATTAATAATAATATAACGTCTGATACTAAGAATTTTGAGATTATTTACNTTCAAACCCGGCCGGAGTCAACGAATTTTTCTTGAGTGATAAAAATCTGTAGCACAGCTTCCTTCGGAGGGGGTGTTAAGTTGTTGGACCAATGTCGATGGTGGTATGTGAAAATACCTTTATAGTCAAAATTTGTAGATACTTTCACGCTCGCTCAGTCGGTTCAGAAAGTGCACGTTAAATACCTCTAATAAATTAAATATAATAAATCATTTTTCCTAGCCTATAAGTCCTTCTAGCACAAAGCCAAAGCGCACACTTCATTATCACAGCCAATAAACAGCTTTGTAGAGCGAAGAGACTTTTGTTGGTGACATTTCCACTCATTACCGCCAGTCTCACTCCCATCATAACAGACGACAGGGGGGAAGAGGAGGGTAAAAAAAAGTACGATGCTATTAACATGTATCATGATAATTTCAAACGTAGAGAGGTAGAGGGGAGGGCGGGGTATAAATATACACTCACAACGATATCCCGCCTTGTAAAAAACGCGACATCAACTTGGAGTCAATGCAGGATGTATTCATAAATAAACCAACCCCTACAGAAGGGTTGGAGAAGCGCATGGTGTAGGGTGTTTTGGGTACTAGTAAATTCTGCAAAAGCTTTCAATAAAATACGATCACGTGACATGAGTATCAGGATGAGAAAAAAAAGGCTAACAAGGTCGACAAAAGAATCGGACGGGACCACAGGTGAAAAAAAAAATCTAGAGATGAATCCACCTGAATCTGCCAAATATGAAAATTGGAAAACTGCATTATTTATAATTTAGAATGGACGCTATTTGAAACACGTCTATAACAGGGACGATTAGATTGGATTGCCGGTGACGAAGAGATCAGGATTCGAATCAAGGTCTGGTGTGCTGATGGGGCCAACTTAAGGGGTTTCATGTGCCCTAAAATAGTATTAAAATTCGCACCTCAATTCTAATATGTATAATATAAATAAATCACACGAGCGAAGCAAAATAATATTTGTAGGGTGCCAATTAACAATATATATGGCGCTTCCCTTTCTTCATTCTCTTTATTAATCAATGTGTGCAAAAAGATTATCCTATCTTCCCTTCATTTTAGCTTAATACTTGTGTACCCTTTTAATTAAATATCAATGTGATTCATTGATATAAGAACCACGAATATCATAAAACCATGAAAGGAATTATGTTTTTCATAATAATTGTTAAATAATTATATTCATACTATTAGATAAAATATGTACCTATATGTTATTTCTTTATTTATAAATAATTATTAACGGTTTTATATCTTAAATAGGTTTTTTCATTATAATACGCAACTAGGACTTTTTGTGCCCAAAGTAACCGCCCATTAACCCCAATACATGGGCAAGCCTTGAGGGGAATCCCTAAAATATGGAATGGGATGGCATGGTTTAACCAAAATGTCTGCTTGCATGCAATATTTACCACGATTATAATTACAGGCCTCATAGCATATTTTGGGTGTCAAAAAGTAGGAAAAGTAGTACTGCCAATTTGATAGTAAAAAAAGGACATGTTAAAAACACTATATTCACCTCATAGTGCCAAAATAAAATATATAATTAAAAACATCATTTTAACTAAGAACAATGTGTTTATGTTATTGGGCTTGTAGCAAAAATAGAAAAAAGTATTTTATAAAAGAAGAAAGATGCTCAACCCCTTGCTGTCCTTCTCCTCCCCCTCTACCCCATCTTTAATTTATTTTCTCTTTAGTATAGTATTTATTTTACTTTATCATTTCATTACAAATCAAAATTTGGAAATAATGATAGTGAAACAAAATAGTAGTAATAATGATGTTCATTGTCATCAAAAAATTACTGTCTACAACCTAAAAATAAAATATATTAAAAAAATAATCTGCAATACATCATAATAAAAAAAATTACCCTCGCATCATACTACCCGTTAGGGTTATATACAAAAAAAAATCACTCTTTCAGTTGTTTTGGGGTTTCTCTGATTCATATTGACTTGCACAGAAGTAGTACAACATTGTTGTCTTCCTCTTTTGAATTTGATTTTGTTTATTTCTTATTTTCTCAAAAGCAAAGTCACTTTCTTCCAATATTTTACCCGAAGCTTCTAGCATAGTTTGAGCTATTTGCAAACTTTTCCGATCATTGCTTTTCACTGCATTATTAATTATTTCATTCTCCTCTGCCACTAATGGCTTGTAAGATTGAACTTCTGATTCTTGCTTTTCTAACAGGTTATCTTTTTGCATTGCCTCTTTAGTTTCCTGCGATTTCTTTTCCAAAACTATCCTTTATGCTTATAATTTTGTTCAGACTCATTGTGATTACCACATTCATCAGTTATCCTAATATCACCATCTAAAGCACCTTCATTACCGTCTAAGGGCCCTTTTATACAGGTGTTTCGTGACGCGCGTTCCCCAAATACATAGGAAACGATTAGTGCTTTTATACTCTGCCTCGTGTCATTTATGTCGTTACAATCTGAAACTTGTGTCGCCCTAACCTAGAGAACGCCACTTCAAAAATGACGCACGACGAGCCAAGATACATTATAATTATTCAATGGAGCATTGAATACAGGCGTCAGCTTTTGTGTCGTCGTGTTGGTGCGACTGCAGGGCAACCAATCTCTACGCCCCTTGTGTTGGAACCTCAGTGTATCTCAGTATAAGGCATTCACGAGCTAAGTTTACCTAGCTGACAGCTCGAAGTGTTACTAGAAGTAATCCCTAATATATCACTACGCCAACAGCTGACATCTATCAGTTTGGATGACTGTAATGAAAACAGATGGTAATATATTAATGTGATAGTTAACCACAATGATTTAGGCCAATATTATTTATATATTTATTTTAGGTCGGACACAAAGTTTATTTATCGTTTTATTCCACTTAAAAATATATTAACACCACTTTCACAAAAACTTCTAACGAACATAGCTTCAAAATGGCGACTGGCGAATCTAAACCATATGATTGAAAATAACAGTAAACAAGTTTTTTTACAATGATGCGGACACGCAGTTGATGAAAATATTTTATTCAGTTGAATATTTCAAAATACGATAAAATAATCATAAAATCATGTATTGTATGTTAAAAAATGACAATAATTTTCTCTTTTCCAAGTAAATACTATGCCTGTATTAAAAGGTATTGATGTATGCACTATATTACACAAAATCAGTAACGTTCCAAAAGGACAAATAAGTACTTTTAATTATGTTTAAAATATTGCTTTGAGTTGGACAAAAATAAATTATTTAAAAAAATGAAATAGTATGAGAAAACTTAGGTTTACCTTATTTTAAATGTAATATATAACAGGTAATTAAATATCTTTACATTTATAACAAAACTGTGATCTTTTACAAGTGTTGGCAACCCAAAACCTAAACATATGATTTTCGAACTGTCATCCAGGTAAAAACCTATCGTGAATGAAATAAACCAGTATCAGTGTACGTTTCTGTTATTTGTTGTTGGGTATTTATTGTATAGCCCTTTTTTTTTTTATTCCTGCAATGGAGGAAACAGTATGAGGAAGATAACATACGGATACATCACAAGTGGTAGAAAAGAAGAAAATGGCAAACCTGGGCTCTGTTTTTTTTTCCCTCTCACCCTTTTTATGCCGCGCGACATATGTTGCTTGTATGAAAATAAACGCCTAAGACGCACGTCACGCTTATAACGCGTCAAGAAACGCCTGTATCAAAGGACCCTAAATCGTGTCATCAGGCCATTCTTCATTAATTCCTTTTTCTTTTTTGTTTATTAATTATTAAATATAAGCTATAAAGTTAGTATTAAAAAAACACAAAGATAATGTACACTAACACAAACGCTCGCGCGAGGTCAAGGTGATTCAAGCGATTGTTTTCTCAACAACTGATTAAAGACAACTGGGCGGTTGCCAATAACCGTGCCTTTAAGTGGTAGAGAGGAAGTTATTAAGCTACACAAAGGGATGATCTTTGTTTTTGATAGGGGAGGAAGATATAGTCAATGAGGTCGGGTCATGGTGACCCTGTACGACCACTCTCGTGTTAAAATGGTTTGCGATAATTAATTAAACGATTCGAGATATTTTTTCCCATTATTTCGCAGAAGATTCGCTAAGGGCTCAATGACACCAGTAAATAAAAGGATAAAGTAATGTGCAAGTTGTGAATTAAGGCTTATAAATGGAGGTGAATAATTTATAGACACCCTGTATACCCACGGTAGTGGTATTTTTTGGAACGGCTCTACCTGGTGGCTGTGACCTACAGAAGAGCCCCCAATAAACCAGGCACGGTCAGAACATGGAAATGACACGACCTTACCCCCCTCAAACCCACCAAAATGCAAACAACTCTAGAGGAAGGCCTTCACCAAAGCTCCGTAAGCGGGCGCGATTCATTAACACGTTCCCACGCCCTCCTCCCTTCCACCCAAAAGTGACCATTTGCATGCACATTAAAACTTCCAGCATCAAAAAACTTCGTGCAAGACATCATTTGCACAAACTCTCTTTGCATCGGCATTTTATTTTTAATTGCAGTTACAACAATAAAGTTACCGTGATTACATTTTTTTATCAAAGAAAAATAACCCGCAAATATTTTTTATAAAAAAAGCTTCTACTTACGTTTAGTCTGGTGTTAAGTATAATATAAATCTTATTGGAATAAATTATTATTATTATTAGCACCACGTCTTACTACCCGTTCGGTTTGTACGCACTTACGCTAATGTGTAATGGTAGGGTGATTGTGAGATGAAATGGAGGACCTACAGTTTAACGTGGNAGAGGTGAAGGAAGGGTTTGGTAATCAGATAAATCTGTTCCGGGACCGAGGATTGAACCCCGGCCGCCAGCACAGAAGTCTGACACATTACCCCTGGACCACCTGGTCACCTATTGGAATACATATTTAGAAAATACAAACACATTTTTTGCAGTCAACATTGAAATTGTGTTATTTTATAGGTATTGATAATATCTATCTAAAGTGGCAGATGCATGTCAGATCACATGTACTGGCGTATGAATACGTGTTAGTAAATCTAATAGCTTTGAGAGCTGCCAAATAAGGTTCCTTCTATGAAAATTGAATCTTAGTCATTGGTTCAAGTCTATGCGAGAACTATTGATGGCTTAAGCTATAACTATTATTTCTTTATTAATAAGAAATATACTAAAATTTAAATCTGGGACTTTAAAGTGAAAGTGTAGGGAACGCGTGAAAACGGAAGTGTTTTTGATTTTTTTTTTTTTTGCCAAAATAAACAAAATAATACTCCAGTAGAAACATAGTGTAGTTTTTATCACATCAGTGACACAGTTCTTGAATATCTGTCAAGAGTGTTCGGGAATTTAATGACAACTGTTTCTCTTCATTTAAAAAGTTTCTCATTTAATGCAATGCCGCTATGCTAATGACAGATATTCAACAATTGTTGATATCACCATGTGAAGAAAATTAAACTCTTGTGTTCGTAATGAGACAATATTTTATTTATTTTGACAAAAAAAAAGTTTTGCTATAAAAACTGCGAGAACGCTGACTTTTTTCGCGTCTCCTACACTCCCGCCCTAAGCTGTGCTTCGAATCTGATTTAGTAAAAACCACACCTACACTACCGTGATAAATTTGCCAACTGCAATATTGATGTTGATCAAAGAGTAAGACTGAGGAGAAGGATGTGAATGTGCAACGTGTTGACACAGACAACGAGACGTCAAAAAGGCCCCTTTATCTCTATAAAAAAAAAGACTTTTCACCAGTGCACACGCGAATAAAGTCGCTGCTTTTATATAGTTTGATTTGCCGGTCATAGATTGAACGCCAACCAGATGTCCTGAGGTATTGATGTTTTACTCTAAACTTTATTCAAACGTGGGTACACTTAATTCAAATTATACCTTCCTAGAGTCCACATGATTTAGTGACAGCAAGAGAATAGCCTGGGCGAGTAATATCATGCGAAGAAAAGAGTAAAATAGCAATATATGCTGCCACGAGCTGGAGCAATTCCTAATTTGCAAGATTTCCCAAACCTCAAAAGACTCCTTCAAACTTTGGATCCAAAACCCTCGTTGGTATCTCTCGCTCCCCCTATTTAAATCACCCTCTTCGGGGAGGTTACAATTTACAAGCATTTTCAAGTCCTCCAACCCCCAAAGTCACAGATGGTTGCACAAGGATGTCACAAAGTGCTCGACAAAACAAAAAGAGATTTCACAGATCACATTGGGTCTCTCACAGCTGTAGGAACTCTCAAGATGCCGGGAGGAATGAGATACAAAGAGGAATAATATGCAAAGAAGAAGGATATGCAAAGACGGATAAGGTGCGACTAGGGATAATTTGCCAAGAAAAGTATGATACAAAGAAAAAGAGACAGAGAGGAATAAGACAGAAGAGTAAAATACAAAAAGGAACAAGATACCAAACCTTTCCAGAATATTGCAGTAAACTTACTATCGAGATGACAAGGTAATTGGCCGAATTTTTGACTCCCGAGATTACATTAAACATACGGACCTTATGAAGTGAAATATGGGCTTGGTTTGCATCTAATATACCTTAGCTCTCAATTAGTAGCATTTTTGTCCATTGGTATCCCGGGTTCGATTCCTGGCATGGTCGGAAAATATATTATTGGTCGAGGAACGGATGGGGGCGTGAGTGTTGCGTTTGTTCTAGAATTAAGTTTGTTTGTGAGCCGTATGCTTATATAATAAGTCGGCCCGAATGTACGATTCCATATATACCCCGATTTTGGTTGGAAGAACGGTAGAGAAAACACAAACATATTTCTTTGCGGCCAACATCGACAGTATTTCTTTATTTTATTGGTGTTATTTTATAGGTATTGATAATATCTACCCAATTTGATAGCTTCAAATAACATGACTTCATGTATGAATATATTAAAATTGTTTTAGTAGCTTTAGTAACTAACTTCTACTGTTCTTCCTATCAAAATCATACTTTACCTCACACACGTTTTAAAGTGCCACAAAAATATATATTTTTAATTTTGGGAAACATCTCTTTAAACTCTCTTATTTGTAGTACAAAAAATAAATTTTATATGTGTTTCTTAGACAAATTTTTGACAGTATTTTTCTAAAACGATTTCGTTCAACGCTTCCCTTCTTAACGACTGTACTTAAAGGAGTAAGGATAAAGAAGGTAATGTTAAAGGTAAGTAACGCGCATAAGCGTGGAGAGGGTATGAGAAAGCATATATGGACAATCTCACCCCGTGCGCTCGGCTGAGATTCTAAGCTCGTCAGAGTCAAGTCGATATGTTGCAGGAGTGACTCCCTAGGCCATGCGACTACGGATGTGGGACATTTTGGGTGGATTAATCATATTAAATTGATTGTACACCTTTGATATTTCCAAGCCAACTTTTCATCTAAGCTTCAGCGGGAGACTTAATGGAATAATGTTGCAATCCGAGAAAGTAAGACAAAAGTGACTCCTCGGTAACTTGAAAGTATAAGAGAACTTTCTAAAAAAGAATACACATCTCGCGCTAACAAAGTTTGACGGGTTATACAGTTTCTCTCGGAGCGCACAACTTGGGTTGCTCACAGATTTGTAAATAAAACCACCCACCTCTCCTCCAGACAAACTCCCTACAGGTTGCTCGGAAGAAACGAACCTCGCAAACAGACGTCTTTCTCGACCTCCCGAGGCTTTCCGGCGGCGAGAAAACCAAGATGTCGACGCCATTTCTTACAAAGTCTAAACTTTACCAGTTGTACAAGACGTCGGTTAGGAGGCCCTTTTAAGTTAAAGCTTTATCAGTCAGTCAAGAGATTCTTGGGGGGGGGGGGGCCCCCCCAGGGTCTAAAAGCATAAAATTTCAATTTTTAAAGGTTATTTTTCAAACAGGGGGCTTAGACCACATGGGTTA